>CM019064.1:24414286-24428903 GCA_009667805.1 Leptobrachium leishanense | reverse complement strand
AATAGTTAGTATTGCAAAAATATACAAGAGCTCTGCGGGAAGTAACTACCACGTCAGGGCACCGGTGAATAGTGAAGCTGGGTTTTAAACTCGGCGGGTCCGCGTCATCACGCCTAGCCCCGCCCCCGGCGTCCCACGTGTGCGGAACCCTACCGCGATATCACTCGGCGCCTGGTCAGCGAGCAGCGAGGAAGCCGCTGCCAGGCGCCGGGGGGGTGCGGGGGCCACCGTGACAGCATGATGGCAAATGAAGTTGCTGGAACAGGAATCTGGAGATACGGTGGGTGCTTGGAAGAGAGGAAGTTGGAAACATACACGAGCAGGTAGTTGGATGGGGGATCATGGTAAGGCTGGGGTAACACAGCATTTTTGGGTCATAGAGTACAGGGACAGGACTACACTCTGCAAGGGTTGGAGCTACAATGCTGAAGCACAGCTATCAAGGGGGTGTAGCCCTTTATTCAGGTCAGTCTGAGTCATGTGACCGGATGTGTTTCTGCTGAATATGTTCAGGGATCCTAGTGCTAGTGATGAGTAGAGCGTAAGGCGCCCACTGATGACCGGTCGTACGCAATGAGATAAATGAACACAGCATAATAAAGACAGAAATACCGTACTGTGGAATGATATATATTTATTATCGGCCGCAGCTATAAAAAACCCCACCAAATGTAAAATAACATATAACAATAAAAATAATAGACAGTGCTGACAGGAAACTCCACACTTACACCGTACCTCACCTAAACCAAGCCAACTAAACTCCGCCCCCATCTCCCACACATCTAATCCACCAAATACCACCTTAAATCAAGGACCCCTACCTCAGCACTGACTACCAGCACCCGCTGTGACAAAGGGGAAAAATTAAAAACCTAAAACCCAACCCAAAACCCCCATATAAACCAAAAATAAAGGGAGGGAGGGTGGGGATTTCCTTTGCGAGTTTACCTCAGAAGAAAAAAGGCCCATGCTCACCTAAAAATCCTCCTTGCGTCCTGGCATCAGGGACAACTTAAGGGCCCTACGCCTGAGTTGCTTCAGGCCTTCATGAAGAGTGCTGCCATGGGATCTTTATTGTGCAGGCACGGTTCACGATCCTGACAATATACTTAACATAGAGAGTGCAATCAAAGTGCTAGCACTAATTGCCACAGCGATGTGGTAACGAAAGTTTTACCGTCATCTAGATTCTAGAAGCTGGTGCTAACTGATTGCGCTTTTGCAGAATCATTTAGCACACCCTAACCCCTCCCCCAATAAATCTGATACTTACCTCTCATCCCGTGGCGAGAATGGCAGCCCGATCCACAGCTTCTTGCCGCCGGTAGCAGAGTGAGACTGGGTACAGATTGTCCTCAGTCTCCCTCCGCGGTCACTTTGCGGCCCTGCGGCCCCTATGGACTCCAGGAGGTGATACTTGCGGGCGGCGCGGAAGCTCTACCGCGAGTATCACCTAGAGTAGCGCATGGTTCCGGGCGAGGTGCTGAGGTAGCATGCCCTGGTATCTCACGCTAAAATGGGGACACTACATGGAAACTTGCAGGCACAGTTTTTCCCCGTTAGCGTCTCCATTTTAGCGTGAAGTACGCAATCTAGCCCCAGGTTTGCAGGATATGTGAAGCATAGCACAGGGGATATGATTTGCTGCTAGGAGATTGCAGGATTCAGTCTGAATTTCTCCAAGTTAATGCCTAAAACCTTACCTGTTTGGGGTCCTGAGAAATGGAGTTGAGAAAAACTGCCCTAGAGGATGAGTGACTGCCATGGCATGTCATCCGCAGAAGAGGGGTCTAGTTACCTCTGCTCATTTGGGACCACTCCTGGATTGCTACTACCGTTGAGAGTCTGGTTAGTGAGATTGGCCTTTCCCTCTCCAAGGCCAGGTGACCTATATGATCTGCCATCACGTTGAACACATGACATCATAATATGGATGCAGAAAACCCACTTCACCATAGATTAATTAAATGGGGCATTCTAATAGTTTTCAACTGCCCCCTAAATACATATCTCCTGCAAATTGCATACTGATTGTCACAAATCCCTCCGGATATTATGAAGCACAGGGCCCTATCTATCCCTCCAATCCTTGAATGGACGGTAATCTGGCTGTCTATAAAGACACAAGCATGAACAAGGGTTAACAGGCCCCAGGAGGCAGCAGGCCTTCACAGATACACTTATCAAGCAGAGATATAGAAACAGGACAGGGTTAAGAGGAGCAACCTGAGTAACACATAGACAAGAGGAGTCAGAACACAAACCGTGATACATTTGTAGCGCTGTTTAAAGACACTGTTGCTGTAATTGCTCGGGTTTGGCCACCAGAGGGAGACAAGCGCAATGTAAGAGATACTGGACACAATGGGACTACGTTTTCCATCATGCTTTGAGGCGGGGATAGGAAGTGGGTGGGAAGAAACGAAGGACATCCGCAGCCTCGTGCGAAAGAGAGCCAGTGTGAGCCGAGTGGTGAACCGAGTAAGACGCACGTGAGACTGTGAGCGATAGTTACCAGGCCGGAGAGCAGGTGCTGCCGTGCGGACGCTGGGGATGACACAGTGACTTGCCAGAGACCTAGTAATCTAGACTCTAGTTTAGAGACCTAGAGGTTTGCACAGACACAGAGTTCCAGATTGGACCCCGAGTAAGGAGACCGCGATGATCCACTGGGAGAGCAGGCGGTAGGCCGTAGATCTTGTTGTGAAGACGGACAAGCAGGAGAAACGGATCCGGTGGCACAGAGTTACAGTGTAATCCGGCGGAGAGACATCCTTTATCGGGCAGCGGAACAGATTGTCTGGCGGATGGGTGAGAGGCCTTCCAGGCCACAGTCAAAGTTAACGAAGCACGCTGCAGTATTGCTTAAATTTACAGGGCCCCAACGTGACTAGTCGAAGATACACTAAATCCATTCACTGGCCAGTCGAATATAGTACCCGGGTACCTGAATACACACACACACACCTTCTTGGGACATAACCTGTATGGGACTTACACTCCAGCAACGAATGGGTTAATTTTCCTTTTACCGCTGCGCGTTTCTCGCATTATGAAATCCTGTAATATATATATATACCGTGCTTGCTTTATATATGCCACTTTATTTGAGACCAGTAAACTATATAATTTATAAAATACACAACAGTGCTGGTGTATACTTATTCCCTAGTGCGGGGAGACTAACCCGAGGTGAAATTCAGCGGCTCCTCCGGGAGTGAGCACTACACATTTATATAGTCAAATCCTAAAGATAAGTAAAGGTAGTCAGGAATCGCCACACAGAGCGTGGTTCTCATACAAAGCCAAATCGTTATAGAAGTCAGGGTAGTCAGGAATCGCAAAATCAGTAATCCGTAAAAGAGTCAGTGAGTCGAATCACTTAGCACTGGGGGAAGTAAATCCACAACAGGGCAATGAGCGGGATCGCACCGTCTGCTCTTAAACCTGGCGGCTCCGTGTCATAACGCTGCACCCCGCCTCCTGATGCTCCACGCGACCTCCCGAAGGCAGCGCATAGCCTGGAACCCGGCCAACTAATGGCATGGATGGTGCTGCCGGGTCTCCCCTAGAGTGGCCCGAGACCCCCAAGGATGCGGGACGTGACAATGATACTGTCCCAATAACGACCTATGTCACCATTTCAGCTGATTACAGTGTATAACCCCCCCCCCTACACCCATGTGTCTGGGCACATCAAAATCTCCCCACACAACTATTGATTCTAAAATCCCGCTCGGGGTGTAATAACAGGATTAGTTTCCGAGGGAAAAGTTATCAGAGTTTGAGACAGAAAAATAAAAAGACATTTTCTGTGAAGAGGAAAAAACCCAGAGAACTACAGACAGCAAGTAACGCTTCATCCGTATTTTGACACAATTGGGGCATTTTCAGGATTATTCCAACTCAAACTCCCTTAAGTGCCGCGTCTCACAGCAGGATGAGAGGAAAATTCATAAATTATGCCAAAAATATACAAGCTGGGGAGACTTCTCATCTCGCTTCAAGAGCCATGGCGGGTTAACCTCGGTACCGCAGGCAATCGGCAACTGTGTTTCCCATAATGTGGGAAAAACACAACATTACCGCCCGAGAGGAAAAGCTCTGAGGTCTGAGGGGGACGAACAAATGGGAATTCATGTCTTTCGATAGATCAGAATGCTGTGTGTCTTACTTTTTACCGAAAGAATACCTTCCCTGGAAAAGCATCAAGCATAGTCTACACTGCATTGAATCGGTCATAAAAATAACAAAATGGCCGCCTTTATCTCATCTAACCTGCAATCTGCACTTCATGTACACAAGAAATGTACAAGATTTAGGAGCTTAACTTTCCATATACCTTGGCGCTCTATCTTGATAACTAGACAATCATGTGCACAGCCCAAAATTTTGGTTTGTTCCAGCAAATTTCAGAGTTTTCGTTTCAGAGTGATCCAGGATTTCAGACAAATCCCAACATTTGTAGGGGTACATATTTTTAAACCCTGTGGGCCCTATTTCATTCTTCGCGCAAAAAAGTGGGCGTGCGCAAAAACGCATTAACGCAAGGGGCAAAACCTTTTGCGCAGAACATCGTATTACAATGTTCGCGCAAACGATGCGTGTTATCGTTTAACAAGGATGGACCTGCGCGAGCGTGATGAACTGTGCGTGTCCTACATAACATTGTGAGCGCAAATGCTTTC
The DNA here is from genome assembly GCA_009667805.1 of Leptobrachium leishanense. Lineage (NCBI taxonomy): Eukaryota > Metazoa > Chordata > Amphibia > Anura > Megophryidae > Leptobrachium > Leptobrachium leishanense. Next base: position 24,424,212 of record CM019064.1, on the reverse strand, counting down.
GTGCGCTGGTACGCGGATGGTATTACAATCGATGCGCATCTTTTTACGAACGACGTTTGCGCGCATAATTTTAACGTCTTTGAAAAGCTGGTGGTAACAGCGAATCGGAACGTTGTGGCCGAAACAAAAATAAAAATACAGCACAGTATAGTTACACATTCTACACATACCCAAACCATAAAATTGTGAATTTGTGCATATTTTTTTTATTTCTGCAGCATGTATACTCAGATTGACAGGCGCAAAAACTTAGGGGGGCAATTAAGGTAAATTGATGTCAATTAAGGTCCGTAATTCTAATTGGCTGAATTCGACGAAAAAACATAGAAACATAGAAACATAGAAACATAGAAAAATGTCGGCAGATAAGAACCTTTCGGCCCATCTAGTCTGCCCAATTACATGGATACTTAACCTGGCTTTATCTTTTGTTTAGGATAGCCTTATGCCTATCCCATGCCTGCTTAAATTCAATTACTGTTTTGGCCTCTACACACTGATTTACTTGCGCTACGTTACTGCGCGTATTACTCTTCGTTTTGCGTGTCGTTTTTACGAATGTTATTTTCGGACGGATGAGAAAATGCGTTCGGATCGTAATACCACCGTTAATTTTTGCACGATAACGCTTAACGCTGCGCGCAAAAAAAATTGCGCTACACGTATGAATTTGCACGGAGTATGTAATAGAGCCCTATACCTTTTGCTGAACGCTTATCTTTTTTAAACTCCCCTTTTTTACCTTCTCCAACCCTCCCTCCTTTATACTACTCCCTATACCACCCTCTACACCCCCCAAATGAAAGGGTTAGCAATAGGGTTACGGTTTGGCTTACTTGTTTTTGTGTTAGGTTACAGTTACTGCTTATGTTTGCACTAGGACTAAGACTAGGGATGGTTTACTGTTAGGGTTACGAATTAGTTTACTGCAGGATTAGAGTTTCTGTTTATGTTTGTATTAGTGTTAGGGCTAGTGTTAGGGTAATCTCTAGGGTTGGGTTATGGTTAGGGTTACTGTTTATGTTTTAGGGTTAGGGTCAGTGGCGTAGCGTGGGTTGTCAGCACCCGGGGCAAGGCAAGATTTGCGCCCCCCCCAAACCTGTGGACACGTTGGCACGCCCTGATTCCCTTCCACCCACCAGTAAAGTGTATGTATGTGAGGTGGTGTGCACTGACTGCAGGGTTATTCTCCAATTTCTATGTATTTGTGCATGCCCCCAGGCTTTGCCCTGGGCAGTCTGCTTAAACATCACAGCAATAAAAGTCACAGTAATGTGCGGTGCATATGAGCACATCACAGAGCTCCACAGCAATAAGATGCACGGTAATATGCAGTGTATATGAGCGTATCACAAAGTTGCGTAGAAATAAAACTCAGCAATATGCTGTGTGTATGACCATATCACAGAGCTGCGTAGAAATAAAACTCAGCAATATGCTGTGTGTATGAGCGTATCACAAAGCTGCGTAGAAATAAAACTCAGCAATATGTTGTGTGTATGAGCGTATCACAGAGCCGCGTAGAAATAAAACTCATAGCAATATGCTGTGTGTATGAGCGTATCACAAAGCTGCGTAGAAATAAAACTCAGCAATATGCTGTGTGTATGAGCGTATCACAAAGCTGCGTAGAAATAAAACTCATAGCAATATGCTGTGTGTATGAGCGTATCACAAAGCTGCGTAGAAATAAAACTCAGCAATATGCTGTGTGTATGAGCGTATCACAAAGCTGTGTAGAAATAAAACTCATAGCAATATGCTGTGTGTATGAGCGTATCACAGAGCTGCGTAGAAATAAAACTCATAGCAATATGCTGTGTGTATGAGCGTATCACAAAGCTGCGTAGAAATAAAACTCAGCAATATGCTGTGTGTATGAGCGTATCACAAAGCTGCGTAGAAATAAAACTCAGCAATATGCTGTGTGTATGAGCGTATCACAGAGCTGCGTAGAAATAAAACTCAGCAATATGCTGTGTGTATGAGCGTATCACAAAGCTGCGTAGAAATAAAACTCATAGCAATATGCTGTGTGTATGAGCGTATCACAAAGCTGCGTAGAAATAAAACTCAGCAATATGCTGTGTGTATGAGCGTATCACAAAGCTGCGTAGAAATAAAACTCAGCAATATGCTGTGTGTATGAGCGTATCACAGAGCTGCGTAGAAATAAAACTCAGCAATATGCTGTGTGTATGAGCGTATCACAAAGCTGCCTAGAAATAAAACTCATAGCAATATGCTGTGTGTATGAGCGTATCACAAAGCTGCGTAGAAATAAAACTCAGCAATATGCTGTGTGTATGAGCGTATCACAAAGCTGCGTAGAAATAAAACTCATAGCAATATGCTGTGTGTATGAGCATATCACAGAGCTGCGTAGAAATAAAACTCAGCAATATGCTGTGTGTATGAGCGTATCACAAAGCTGCGTAGAAATAAAACTCATAGCAATATGCTGTGTGTATGAGCGTATCACAAAGCTGCGTAGAAATAAAACTCAGCAATATGCTGTGTGTATGAGCGTATCACAAAGCTGCGTAGAAATAAAACTCAGCAATATGCTGTGTGTATGAGCGTATCACAGAGCTGCGTAGAAATAAAACTCAGCAATATGCTGTGTGTATGAGCGTATCACAAAGCTGTGTAGAAATAAAACTCATAGCAATATGCTGTGTGTATGAGCGTATCACAAAGCTGCGTAGAAATAATACTCAGCAATATGCTGTGTGTATGAGCGTATCACAAAGCTGCGTAGAAATAAAACTCATAGCAATATGCTGTGTGTATGAGCATATCACAGAGCTGCGTAGAAATAAAACTCAGCAATATGCTGTGTGTATGAGCATTTCACAGAGCTGCGTAGAAATAAAACTCAGCAATATGCTGTGTGTATGAGCGTATCACAGAGCTGGTTGGGAATAAAACTAATAAATTAATATAAAATATATTTAAAATTAAAATATTCAAGTAATTACACAACAAATTGATTAAATTATTTATTATAATAAATTATATATATTAAAATTATAGAATCCAGATCTCCACACTCCGTCTCTGCTGTATCTATTGCTCCAGTGCTGGGAACTGGCTGCTCACATAGAAATATTCCCGATATCATTCAGGATACCAGTCGCCGTGTGGCGGGATATCGGGAATATTTATATATTAATAGTCTATAAATATAGTACATTATATTTAAATATTAAAATAAATAAATTTAAAATTGTATTAAATTACAGATTATTAAAATAAATTAATTATATCTTAATATATTAATATAATTATACAAAATTTCAAAACAAAATATATATATTTCTAATTATTACTAGTAATAAGCCCCTGTGCATGCTGTGAGCGCCAGGTGGGGACAGGGTGACAGGAGAGTGTGAGGAAGCGCTGGGTAAGGGAGCAGCTTGTTCTCATACTGCGCAGTGCTGTCTTTGTTCAGTCCAATGCCTGGTACCTCAATTTTTGATTGGGACCCCCACTGCCAGAACCTGAGCCCACTGCCAGACCCTGAGCCCACTGCCAGACCCTGAGTCCACTGCCAGACCCTGAGCCCACTGCCAGACCCTGAGCCCACTGCCAGACCCTGAGTCCACTGCCAGAACCTGAGCCCACTGCCAAAACCTGAGCCCACTGCCAGACCCTGAGCCCACTGCCAGACCCTGAGCCCACTGCCAGACCCTGAGTCCACTGCCAGAACCTGAGCCCACTGCCAGACCCTGAGCCCACTGCCAGACCCTGAGCCCACTGCCAGACCCTGAGTCCACTGCCAGACCCTGAGCCCACTGCCAGACCCTGAGCCCACTGCCAGACCCTGAGTCCACTGCCAGAACCTGAGCCCACTGCCAAAACCTGAGCCCACTGCCAGACCCTGAGCCCACTGCCAGACCCTGAGCCCACTCCCAGACCCTGAGCCCACTGCCAGACCCTGAGTCCACTGCCAGACCCTGAGCCCACTGCCAGACCCTGAGTCCACTGCCAGACCCTGAGCCCACTGCCAGACCCTGAGTCCACTGCCAGACCCTGAGCCCACTGCCAGACCCTGAGTCCACTGCCAGAACCTGAGCCCACTGCCAAAACCTGAGCCCACTGCCAAAACCTGAGCCCACTGCCAGACCCTGAGCCCACTGCCAGACCCTGAGCCCACTGCCAGACCCTGAGTCCACTGCCAGAACCTGAGCCCACTGCCAGACCCTGAGCCCACTGCCAGACCCTGAGCCCACTGCCAGACCCTGAGCCCACTGCCAGACCCTGAGCCCACTGCCAGACCCTGAGCCCACTGCCAGACCCTGAGTCCACTGCCAGAACCTGAGCCCACTGCCAAAACCTGAGCCCACTGCCAGACCCTGAGCCCACTGCCAGACCCTGAGCCCACTCCCAGACCCTGAGTCCACTGCCAGAACCTGAGCCCACTGCCAGACCCTGAGCCCACTGCCAGACCCTGAGCCCACTGCCAGACCCTGAGTCCACTGCCAGACCCTGAGCCCACTGCCAGACCCTGAGCCCACTGCCAGACCCTGAGCCCACTGCCAGCTCCTGAGCCCACTGCCAGACCCTGAGTCCACTGCCAGACCCTGAGTCCACTGCCAGAACCTGAGCCCACTGCCAGACCCTGAGTCCACTGCCAGACCCTGAGCCCACTGCCAGACCCTGAGCCCACTGCCAGACCCTGAGTCCACTGCCAGAACCTGAGCCCACTGCCAAAACCTGAGCCCACTGCCAGACCCTGAGCCCACTGCCAGACCCTGAGCCCACTGCCAGAACCTGAGCCCACTGCCAGACCCTGAGCCCACTGCCAGACCCTGAGTCCACTGCCAGACCCTGAGCCCACTGCCAAAACCTGAGCCCACTGCCAGACCCTGAGCCCACTGCCAGACCCTGAGTCCACTGCCAGACCCTGAGTCCACTGCCAGAACCTGAGCCCACTGCCAGACCCTGAGCCCACTGCCAGACCCTGAGTCCACTGCCAGACCCTGAGCCCACTGCCAAAACCTGAGCCCACTGCCAGAACCTGAGTCCACTGCCAGACCCTGAGTCCACTGCCAGACCCTGAGTCCACTGCCAGACCCTGAGCCCACTGCCAGCTCCTTCATCTCCACTGTCTGGAGCAAATAGCCAGTCCCTGTGTCTCCTGTCCCTCAATCATCCAATCATCCCATGTTTCAAAAAAAGCAAGCCTGATTTCTCTATGGTAGTTCATGTCCGCCCTCCATTTTACTCACTGTCTTGGCTGTCATGATGGGGCTCATGCTGTGTCTGCAGCCTGTGACCGTCTCCTCCTTCACACTGTCTGTGTGCAGAGGCTGGGCAGTCACACCAGGAAGAGGATGGAAGTGGGGGAGGAGCCATACACGTGAGCTGCCTGCACTCAGCTTGTGTGACCTCATGACCAGGAGGCTGCAGGCAGCTCCTCCTCCTCTTAGTCTCCTCCAATCCCTTAGAACTCTGGAGCAGCACACGGAGGGAGTCGAGCCACACCCCCTCCCTCTCTCTGCCGCCGCTGCGCTGGAGTCTGAGTGCAGGCGCTCGCCCAGACATAAAGAAAAAAACGTTTCAAGCCTGCGGTACCTGGACATTATTAGGGGCGCAAATTTCTTTTGAAATTTTGCGCTCCTAAGTAAATTGCGCCCGGGGCCATGCCCCCCCCCCCACGCTACGCCACTGGTTAGGGTTACTTCTAGAGTTGGGTTACTGTTATGGTGAGGGTTACTATTAGGGTTAGGGTTACAGTTTATATTAGAATTAGGGTTAGTGGTAGGGTTACCTCAAGGGTGGGTTACCGTTAATGTTTGTTTTAGGGTTTTTACTATTAGGGTTACAGTTTATGTTTATAATAGTTTTAAGGCTAATGTTAGGGTTACCTCTAGGGTTGGGTTGCTGCTATTGTTTATGTTTTAGGGCAATGTCAGATGAGCGCACTATGTGCGCCTGTGCGGACGTGCCTCCCGGCATCCGTCGCAGCATTGTGGCACTTCAAAGGGGCCGGCCACACACTCTAGCACATGCACAAATTGCGTGCGCTACAGCAGACGTGCTGTGTCCGTTCAAAAAGCCTCCCCGTCTAAGCGCGTTCGAAGGGGCTGCAAAGCACAATCCTCCATAGGAGGATCGAGCCTTGCAGCACTGAGCGCACTAACTGCGCTCAGTGAGGTGGCAAGACAGGCACCAGAATGAAAGGAATGTCCACTCTCCCGGTCATTCCTTCCGCTCTTAAAAACGCTCATCTGGCCCCAGCCTTAGTGTTTCTTCCAGGGTTGATTTACTGTTAGAGTTACAATTACTGTTTAGGTTTGTATTATTGTTAGGGCTAGTGTTAGGCTTAGGGTTACGGCTTATATTTGTATTAGTGTAAGGGCCAGTGTTAGGGTTGAGTTACTGTTACTGTTTATGTTTGTTTTATGGTTAGGATGCTAGGGTTACTGTTAGGGTTGAGTTACTGTTACTGTTTATGTTTGTTTTATGGTTAGGGCTAGTGTTAGGGTTGGGTTACTGCTACTGTTTATGTTTGCTTTATGGTTAGGGCTAGTGTTAGATTTGGGTTACTGTTACTGTTTGTTTTATGGTTAGGGCTAGTGTTAGAGTTGGGTTACTGTTACTGTTTATGTTTGTTTTATGATTAGGGCTAGTGTTAGGGTTGGGTTACTGTTACTGTTTATGTTTATGTTTGTTTTATGGTTAGGGCTAGTGTTAGATTTGGGTTACTGTTACTGTTTATGTTTGTTTTTTATGGTTAGGGCTAGTGTTAGAGTTGGGTTACTGTTACTGTTTATGTTTGTTTTATGGTTAGGGCTAGTGTTAGAGTTGGGTTACTGTTACTGTTTATGTTTGTTTTATGATTAGGGCTAGTGTTAGGGTTGGGTTACTGTTACTGTTTATGTTTATGTTTGTTTTATGGTTAGGGCTAGTGTTAGATTTGGGTTACTGTTACTGTTTCTGTTTGTTTTATGGTTAGGGCTAGTGTTAGAGTTGGGTTACTGTTACTGTTTATGTTTGTTTTATGGTTAGGGCTAGTGTTAGAGTTGGGTTACTGTTACTGTTTATGTTTGTTTTATGATTAGGGCTAGTGTTAGGGTTGGGTTACTGTTACTGTTTATGTTTATGTTTGTTTTATGGTTAGGGCTAGTGTTAGATTTGGGTTACTGTTACTGTTTATGTTTGTTTTATGGTTAGGGCTAGTGTTAGAGTTGGGTTACTGTTACTGTTTATGTTTGTTTTATGGTTAGGGCTAGTGTTAGAGTTGGGTTACTGTTACTGTTTATGTTTGTTTTATGGTTAGGGCTAGTGTTAGAGTTGGGTTACTGTTACTGTTTATGTTTGTTTTATGATTAGGGCTAGTGTTAGGGTTGGGTTACTGTTACTGTTTATGTTTATGTTTGTTTTATGATTAGGGCTAGTGTTAGGGTTGGGTTACTGTTAGGGTTGGGTTACTGTTACTGTTACTGTTAATGTTTGTTTTATGGTTAGGGCTAGTGTTAGGGTTGGGTTACTGTTAGGGTTGGGTTACTGTTAATGTTTGTTTTATAGTTAGGGATAGTGTTAGGGTTGGGTTACTGTTAGGGTTGGGTTACTGTTAATGTTTGTTTTATGGTTAGGGCTAGTGTTAGGGTTGGGTTACTGTTAGGAATACAGTTACTGCTTATATTTGTATTAGTGTTAAGGCTAATATTACACATTGGCATCTTCATAAAGTGCATCCGCCATGCTCATTGCTGGGTGCCGCTCCTCTTACCTCACCTGACAGCCAAACACTTGCAGCTCTGACTGGAGCTCACACTATTGTGCCAACGCTGTGCCAGCACTACAACCAAGATGGCTCACCCTCTATGTAACCATGACAGGTATGGTGTAAGGGTTTCGATCACAAAACAGGGATTGTGTCCAGTAAATCATGGAATGGGTGAGGGAGTTGAGCTGGAGGATAGTTTGATAATTCAGATATGTTGTCCTAAAGTTCGCAATTCCGCCGCTGAAACGTAACTCCTAAAGGTTCCTGATACATATAGGGGGGGGGGGACGACAATGACGACACATGGTTATATCTTTCCTTCCGTACATAACATAGTATAGTTTCCAGCAAAGCGCATTAAATTCCGCCCCTGGCATTAGATGCGTTAATTGATACACACATATTTCAAGGGATTTAATTTTGGCAGCCATGCTTTGCCCCTGATTAAAACTGGGCACTGGCACTGGGCAGGCGATGTAGAGCTGGATGGCTACCAGCAAATGACTGGAATCCAAGGTTTACATGCAAAACCTACGTGCCAGATCAGTTTATCGTTTAACCCGGCGTGTGCCAGCCATTACTAACATTCAGGGAGTTAACTCTTTACTTGCTGAAAGCCAGCCAGCCTTTATAATGTCCGGCATGATCCTCGACTGCGCATCAGTCAGTTTAAAACTTTAAATGACAGGGAAGGACACCCCCCCCAAAGTGCCAGACTTGTAAAAAAAAACAAAAGAGGGATTGACGCTGCGCCCCATCTCGCCCATTCCGCCAGCTGTTTTGAGCTCAGCGTTGGGGATACAAGAGGTTAAATTGCATCAAAAGCCAGAGTTTGTATCTTCGACAATAATATATATATATATATAGCGAGAGAGAGAGATATAAAAATGGCGAGCCTTTGTTTTGTGTCTAGATTGTGTTACTATCCTTATCATCCGCAACATGATGTACAGACGGGGAACACGACAGGTCCACGTCAGACGGCTCCCCGTTTACACAGGATTGGAGAATTGGTTACTATGGACACACGCCTAAGTCGCTTCACATCGAGCGCCCATGATTCTCCTTGGCAGCGGCATGATTAATTCAAAGATTTATTGATTTTTCCTCCTCGTTCAATCTTGCTGACCTGTTTTAGCTGACAGGTCTGTGAGGATCACACTCTCCCCCCATCACGCGATCACGTAGCGCCCGGGCAGGTCCCTGCAGCTTTTATTAAAGCATTAGAAGCCCGGTGTTTATGGAGCGGCAGGTATCCCCCCCCTTCCGACACGTGTGTTAAGTGTTACATGTATCTGTGGTCTATGGGGAGCAGCATTGTTTCCTCCTCTGGTTCTGCTTTCACTAGAAGAAAAAATTCTGTTTCTAGTAAACCTTGTTTTCAGGTGTCACTATCTGTGTGTGTGTGTATATATATATATATATATATCTGTATCTATATCTATCTATATCTCTGAATCTATCTATATCTAGCTATATATATACATATCTATATCTCTGTATATAAACACACACATATACAGTATATATATCTATATCTCTGTATCCATCTATATCTCTGAATCCATCTCAATATCTATATCTCTGAATCTATCTCTAGCTAGCTTTATATCTATCTATATCTCTGTATATACACACAGATACAGATATATATATATATATATATCCATCTAGATCTCTGTATCTATATCTATCCATCTATATCTATCTATCTATATCTCAGTGCTCCCCAGGATTTGGCTGCTCTCAGTGCTCCCCAGGATCTGGCTGCTCTCAGTGCTCCCCAGGATCTGGCTGCTCTCAGTGATCCCCAGGATCTGGCTGCTCAGTGCTACCCAGGATCTGGCTGCTCTCAGTGTTCCCCAGGAACTGGCTGCTCTCAGTGTTCCCCAGGAACTGGCTGCTCTCAGTGTTCCCCAGGAACTGGCTGCTCTCAGTGCTCCCCAGGAACTGGCTGCTCTCAGTGTTCCCCTGGATTTGGCTGATCTCAATGCTTACCATGATCTGGCTGCTCTCTAGGATCTGACTGCTCTCAGTGCTCTCCAGGGTCTGCTCTCAGTGCTTTCCAGGGAGTGGTCGTCGGCTCCACTCCAGGCACACAGCCCCACGGCACGCCCCCATGACTGACGAGGATAGTCACATGACTGTCTTGCATCAAAGCATGGGAGGCCTGCCTCCCATGGAGGCG
>CM019064.1:24319286-24411786 GCA_009667805.1 Leptobrachium leishanense | reverse complement strand
AAAGAATCAGAAATCCGTAATGCGTGGGGTCCCGAGCATTGCAGGTAAGGGGTGCTCCAAACAGTATATACAGGCACGCACATATGCATACAACCATACATGCTCACAAACGTCTATACAGAAATATACAAAAGATGTATAATAGGGAGCGCACATAAAAGATTAGATACCCGGGTTATACGCACAATGACACAAACCCTATAAGTGGTGGGATCGGTCAAATTTTCAAATACTCATAAAAATACAGAATTTCCAAGTCTTGTAACACGGTCCTAAGAAAGAGAAATGAAACTAATCGCGCAATACCGAATTGTTAAGTAACTCAGGCCTCAAAATTTCCACTCGCCTGCTCGCATTTGGCGAGTGGAAATTACATGAGGGCGAGTGGGAATGCAGAGGCAGGGCAGGATAAGGGGTTAGGTGGGGCAACTAGTGGCGAGTAACTCTTAAGGCCTGGCTAGTAGCTTGGGACTTGAAATTTTGAGCCCTGAAGTAACTGATAGTGTAGTAAAACAGTAGAGGTTCCACTTACAAGCCCAGAGCCTCTATGACTCGTGTTGTTCGCCTATAAGCCTTTATGGGGGGCTCCTCCCATCAATCGGTGTACTGGTCCCTTAACGGAAACTTCCGATCAGGATATACCTCGAAAGAGCAATATATATGGTGCAATATTGTTATGAAACCATGTAGGGGAGGAAAGAATATGTGGGGGGTACACTCACGTGTCCTGGAGCTTCCCAGGTGGTGGGGGTCCACTTGGGGGCCTCACCCTCTCTCCATGGTAGTTGAGAAGTCAATCAGCTGGGATATCTGAGTAGCCAGTATCCAGGACAATCTCCAACATGGGACTCTCAATTCAGACTTTAGACCAGAATGTTAAAAAAACATATGGGTTTATTAAAAAACATAAAAACATGTAAAACAAAAGGGAACAATGCCGAAACGCGTTTCTCCTGCTATGCTGCAGGCTTCATCAGTCGACTGATGAAGCCTGCAGGATAGCAGGAGAAACGCGTTTCGGCATTGTTCCCTTTTGTTTTATATGTTTTTATATGTTTTTTTTAATAAATCCATATGATATCTTACATGTGTTTTGCTTTTCTCTTGTATGTTTAGTTAAGGAAATATTTTCCTCTATATGTGTCACTGGGTGCATCCATTGTGTGATATTTTCCTCTATATGTGTCACTGGGTGCATCCATTGTGTGATATTTTCCTCTATATGTGTCACTGGGTGCATCCATTGTGTGATATTTTCTCTATATGTGTCACTGGTGCCATCCATTGTGTGATATTTTCCTCTATATGTGTCACTGGGTGCATGCATTGTGTGATATTTTCCTCTATATGTGTCACTGGGTGCATCCATTGTGTGATATTTTCCTCTATATGTGTCACTGGGTGCATGCATTGTGTGATATTTTCCTCTATATGTGTCACTGGGCGCATTCATTGTGTGATATTTTCCTCTATAGGTGTCACTGGGCGCATCCATTGTGTGATATTTTCCTCTATATGTGTCACTGGGTGCATCCATTGTGTGATATTTCCCTCTATAATTGTCACTGGGCGCATCCATTGTGTGATATTTTCCTCTATATGTGTCACTGGGTGCATCCATTGTGTGCTATTTTCCTCTATATGTGTCACTGGGCGCATCGATTGTGGATATTTTCCTCTATATGTGTCACTGGGTGCATCCATTGTGTGATATTTTCCTCTATATGTGTCACTGGGTGCATCCATTGTGTGATATTTCCCTCTATAATTGTCACTGGGCGCATCCATTGTGTGATATTTTCCTCTATATGTGTCACTGGGTGCATCCATTGTGTGCTATTTTCCTCTATATGTGTCACTGGGCGCATCGATTGTGGATATTTTCCTCTATATGTGTCACTGGGTGCATCCATTGTGTGATATTTTCCTCTATATGTGTCACTGGGTGCATCCATTGTGTGATATTTTGTATTGTAACCTGCCCCCCCCCACAGTATCTTTCCATCACTTGCTCCTCATTGTGTGGTTTTGGCCATAGAATGGAGTGAATGGGTCAGTCACCGACTCACATCTTTGTACTGTGTGGGATGTATTCAAAGGACATCACCAAGGGGTAAATTAGTAAGCATGCCGATTTATTTCATTCAGCTGCCATCTCTTATATCAGGTAGCCCGGAGAACACAGTAGCCTCCTGCAGCCTTGTCTAAACATTCCCTCCTCATCTCCATTTACTGTTAAATAAATAATGAACAAGTTAATCCACAGCAGTAAATCACCAGGGGGTAGATTAGAAGCATTTTAAGCTCCCTTTCTTATCTCATTCAGCTGCCATCTCTTATCTCAAGTAGCCTGGAGAACAATAGCCTCCTGCTGCCTTAAATACTGTATAAGATAAAGCGCAGCCACAAAGTAAAACTTTTGGACAAATTTTGGTAAATGTTGCTTCATGGGAAAAATCCAGAAAATGGAAACAGGAGAAATAAAAAACATTTTTTTCTTCTTTTTATATGCAATTACTTCAAACAAAGAGGAATTAATGGCAGCATGTGTTTTATAATGTGTTGTGTTTTGAATACACAGGTTACAACATATGTAAGAGGGAGTGTCCCTTTAAGGGGGCCAACGTTAGCCATCACGTTAACAAACAGACAACAAAACCAGACGATTTCCTCTAAGCAAAGGGACCACGACGTCATCATTGATCTGATAAACGTAAGACTTGAATGACTTGTAGCTCCGTTTACAAACACTGAGCACATCATAAGATTTGAAGCATGAAAGGAGGGAACACTTTGAAAAGCCGCGTGGGTTTACTATTCGGCGTCATACGTTTATCCGACGTTAGCCTCCTGTTACAACGTTCCCACTGACATAACGAATAGGAAAAAAAGAACTGTAAAAACGTAAACCTTCCAGTTTAATTCTTTGCACGTGACGCATGATGGTAACAAACTCGGCAACAACATCAAAATACCAACTCGCCATTACCAGAATCAACCATGGCCAATGGAGACATCACCGAATTTACGTAAAAACCTATGAACGAAACACATGATCCAGCGTTTTCCGAAGTGATAGACATTTTCAAGAAATGAAGTCAATTTGGACTCTTTTTTTTAGAATAACCACCAGATTCCATCCAGAAGAAGCCGGCCACTTACCTGAGACAAGTGAAACTGTGTCCTTCTCCCATGAGACGTACGCCTCCACAGGGGAGGAAATAATGCACTTAAACACTACTGCATTGCCTCTCATGGCTTTCTGATCTTCCACTCGGACCGTATAAGCTTCCCGTAAAACTGCGAAGAAAACGAGAATGTGTCAGTGCTCGGAAAACCAGGCGGTAACAGCAAATAACAACATCATTCAAAGACCAACAGGGTTATTCAAAGAGAGCCGATCTGGCCCCGAAAGGTAACCGAACAGTGAAATTCAGCGTACGGTCACCTTTCCTGGCCATTCGGCTATTCAGAGAGCAGGCAGTTCGCCAAATATTGGCGAATTGCCTGCACATACGGTGCCTGTTCGAGGGCAGTGAAATCCCCATAGAGAAGCAATGCTTCGGCTATTCAGAGAACAAAACCCAGCAGTGAAAAGTTGCCGAATTGCCCTGCCGTTCGGTGGTTTCATTCGACAGGTTTTTTCAGGAGAATCCCATAGGCTTCAATGTTAAAAATATTCCTGTTTTAATCCAATATCTAATAAACCGTTTAGTATTTTATTCTGCAGAAAAAAAGTTTCTTTATCGTTAGATTTTTTAGGATCTTTTAGGCATTTTTTGGCAAAAACATTTTCCCATTTTTTTTTAAACGTTTTTTCTTTTTTCTGTAAAAGTCCTTTTTATTATCATTCATTGGATCTTATATGTAAATTTCAGACATTTTCGTTCTATAGTTTCTTTGCAAACAGCGTTTCACTTTTCAAACATTCAAGCGTACTGTTTTTTTTTTCACTCCATTCGTCTGCAGTGTCGGGTTTTTCCGGCAGCTGCTCTGCGCTCTGATCGGCTCCTGCTCGGGTTTCTCCGGCGTGTTCGGTGGGGTTAATCCAGATGTTTTTGCGGGTTTCGGTGAGCGTTCGCCGGGTTTTGTGGTGAGTGTTCGTCGGGTTTGCGGCGGCTTTTCCCTACACTACAACGGCCCTGTGATGCTTGCTGAATACACCGCAGGGTCGCCGAAATGGGATTGTCAAATTGCACCGAATTGAAGAGATTGAAAAGTCACCGAACGTGCGGTGACTTTTCGATTCTCTTTGAATAACCCTGATAGTGTAACCATTCAGAGAAGAATGGAAACCTTCAAAGATCTGCAACAGACATAAAAGTGAATCGACCTGCAGGAGGTGATCGTCGACTTCTGTTACATTTGTAGAAATCTTAGAATTTTGATCATGTCTATTCATAAAGTAAATATTTGGCGAACCTCCCAACAAATTCTGACTTTGGACATCCTGTAGTGTAACCTTGTGAATAATTTAATTTCAGTCATCAGAGGTCCTTCAAAACCAGTTTCATGGGTCATTCATATCCAAACCCGCAAACCTGCCGACCGACCACCCGCTGAAAACCCACTGGAACTGCCGCAAAAAACATACTAAACACATCGGAAAAACCCACCGATCACAGCGCAGACCAGCTGCCAGAAAAGCTGACAAGCTGAAGAACGGGTTAAAAAAAAAAGACAATACGCTTGAATGTTTGAAAATTGAAACACTGTTTGCAAAAAAACTACTGAACGAAAATGCCTGTAATTTACACAGAAGATCCAATGAATGATAATAAAAAGGGCTGTTACAGAAAAAGGAAAAAACGATTTTAAAAAAAAAAACCCTGAAAAAACATTTTGCCAAAAACATCCCGAAAAATGCCTGAAAGATCCTAAAAAAAATCTATAAATAAAAAGACTTTATGCTGCAGATTAAAATAATAAACGGTTTATTAGATATTGGATTAAAACGGGAATATTTTTAACATTGAAGCCTATCAGATTCGTTTGAATAAACCTGCCGAATGAAACCACCGAACAGCAGGGCATTTCGTCAGCCTTTCACTGCTGTTCGGTGTCTCTGAATAGATTAACCATTGCTGATCTATGGTGGATTTCACTGCCGTCAAACAGGCACCTTACTGGCTGGCAGTTCGCCAATATTCGGCGAACTGTCTGCTCTCTGAATAGCCCCGAAATGTCACCTTATAGTGAAATTTTCTGTGACATTTCGGGGCCAGATCGTCTCTCTCTGAATAACCCCTATGGTTGCTAACTCTTCATCTTACATGGTATAACTTTACTTTCTACTAGAAGTTAATCACGATGACCTTCTACACATGTTTTATTACGCCTTATTATTTATTTTATTCACTATATGCTTACTGCTATTTTATTTTCTGAAAATGCCAATAAAATAATGCAATTTAAAAAAATAAGCGTTGCATATTGTAGTAGGACAGGGTTCTAAAAGTAAAGCAATCTCTACAGCAGTGTTTCCCAAACCTGTCCTCGGGACCCTCCGCCTCGCCAGGTTTGCAGGATATGTGAAGCACAGGACAAGTGATATCATTTGCTGCTCAGTGATTGCAGGATTCAGTCTGTATTTCCCCCAGGGTGATCTGCAAAATCTGGCCTGGTTGAGGGTCCCGAGGATAAGTTTGGGAAACACTGCTCTACAGGATTCCCAACAACAGTCCATTGGTTGACAAAGTGGTTGCTCCATTTTTAGAGATGCGTTCGACTTTTTCTGCTGGCCGCATTCACTCAAATTTAGGCCAGATTTGGTGAAATGCAGCAAGTCTGGAATTGTTAGTTATGAACACAATACACAAAGTACCTAACAATCTGTCATGGATATAGTAAAATAATTCAACAGTCACTAGACATGACCATTAAAGTTCCACCAACTCTACTCTTGACCAGTCAATGAGCAACTCCCTACGTTTGCTTCTCCCTTTCTACCATGGCTTGGGTTTCTCCAAAATTGTTTATAAATATATATATATCTGCTACATATCTCTGTCACTAAATTAAAATGGTTCCTCATATTACAATCTAGGTCACACAGTTGCTTTTGAGAATCGTGTCTTCTACAGACCCGTTTTATGGCCTTGGGTTTTGTATATTTCAATAAAATCATATCCCGTCGACTCTTATCTGCAGAGCTATAAACACAAATTAGGAATCTTGTAGCATCGGGTATGTTTTTAACAAACTGTCACATCATTAACAAATTCCTAAGACGGTTCTACCGATTACGACCTCACATTCTTCACCTATAGTGTACAGCGTAGCTCAAAATTTCCACTCGCCTACTAGCATTTGGCGAGTGGAAATTAAGTTAGGGCGAGTGGAAATGCACACGCAGGCAGCACAATAAATTAGTTCATGCTGCGTATTCCAGCGGTGCGACCGTGCATCCCTCCTTCCCCAGGCTGCACGGTGGCAGGGATCAGCTGCCTAACCTGACCAAGTTCGTCTCTGTCACTGGCAGGGAGGTGGAGAGGAGCTTCCCTGCCTCCTCACTCTACTCACACTGGGGTCTGATCACTGGGTATACATGTATCTGGACGCTGACTTCTGTGTGTTAAAGGTTTTATTTAGAATAAAATAACATTAACAGTGTAATTTCATAGGATAATTTAAGGGGGTGTGTTTAGGGGCAGTTAAAGGCTGGGTAGGGGTTAGGTGGAGCAACTGGTGGCGAGTAACTCTTATGGCCTGGTTAGTAGCTTGGGACTTGAAATTTTGAGCCCTGGTGTACAGGTAAAGAAGAGCACAGGCAATAACAAACCTTCCCCCACATGGACTAGGACAGCAGTCTCCCAATACTCAAGGATTAAGAGAAAGGCTAAGGCACTCAAGCATGGATGCAATAAGAGGTTCTTTAATCCGGCATCATCACAAACAATGTTTCGACTCCATCACAGAGCCTCTTACAAAACTCCTTGTTAAAGGCTCTGTGATGGAGCCAAATCTGTGTTTGTGATGATGCCGGATTATAGAGCTTTTTGATGCATCAATGCTTGAGTGCCTGAGCCGTTCTCTTAATGCTCAAGTTCTTCACGGTCATTTCAACCTCAACTCTCATAATTGATGCAGTTACTATTGGGGAAATTTGTAAATTTGCAGGAACTCTGAGCCCTTTCACTATTTTAAAAATCCTCCCCATACAATTTTGATATCTAGATGATACAGTTGATATGGAAAAATGTAACTTCTAAAAGGTCCACCTTTACACCTTGTGCTTCAAGTGTTGCAATCGAGCTGTTACATATCACCATACCTAAAATAAAATTTTGTTTCAGCAGTGATCATACCTATTCAGAAACATTATTTTGCTTCCAAAAGTCTGACTTCAAATTCCCACATTAAAAAAATTCTTGGATTCCCCACCCCAGATGTAATTTCCATGGGCAAAGCTTACCGGCCTTGATGTGGACATCTTGACTCCTGATTTTCCCTGAAGGATTTTCAGCTGTGCAATAGTAAGTATTATCGTGGATTAAGTTATTAAAGCTTGAAGGAGGGAAGGGGAAAATTTGGAGAGTGCCATTGGGGTGGACGTGGCGGATCCCAGGGACATCGTAGATCTCCTCGCCCGTTGCTAGGTACCATCTGAGCGTCACAGGAGGGATGCCTCCTGCCGGACAGGGCACCAATGTCCCCGTGGTGCTTGCAAACACTACCTCTTGCAGAGATGCATTGATAAAATATAGGCTGGCATGTAGATCTTCACTGGAAACTGAAAGAGAAGAAAAGGAAAGTATGGTCAGATAAGGGTAGATTGAAATGTTCAGCTTCACATTCTCGAAGTATCTTCTTGCCAATAGGAATGGGCTGCCAGTTCAAATCGGTTCAAAGTTCGATTCGATTCGAAGTTCGAATGCGAACCGAACATGGGGGTGTTCGGCCCATCACTACTTGCCACCAGTATTTGGATCTGAGCTCTGCGGGTTCCAACAACAAATAGAAACCTTTATCCACATACACAACTCTATGAAGAGCTCAGACATTGTATCGGATGACATCTGCCAGTCTATAGCTCCTTTTAATCAAACACACCATTGTGACCAAGGCCAAAGCATCAATGGGTCCAGTTCTTCTATTACATTGGACGTATTGGCTACTGAAATATCCTTCAAATCCCCCCCCCCCATTCAGTGTTCACTTGGTACATAGTGGTTGGTTTACTCAGATGTCTATGTTTACTCCCTTATTGAAAACCAGCCACAGGGAGGTAGGATTACAAAATATGACCTCATGATCTAATCTTGATGTGCCAGGGGGCAATTCCTGTTTGACACAAAAGGTGACCGGAAGTACTAGGTCCCAGGACTAGACAGGGGATCCCAGGGTCCAGGATTGGAGAGGGGTCTCACTTAGTCCACCCCATGCATGAATGTACAGTATATAAATTCCTAACTCTACTTTCCTCAACAGAATAATATTTTTTTTGTCTTTCCAGGCTGTAACCTGTAACCACCTCATCAACGGAGTAAGGGCAGGACCAATGCAATGTGTATCAATGTATTTTTTAAAACTAACAGCAACTAGTTAAAAATGATTTCCAGGAAACCTGTAATTACAGCTTCCAATCAAAATCTAAGATTAACAAGATCATCGTTATGACATCGCTGCGCTTCCTGGAGATTCCCCCGGATTGGCCAGACAGTCTGTTGGCCATTTCAAAGGAAGAGAAGCCTCCAACTGGATTGGCAGAAAGGTGAGCAGACTGGACAACGTGTTGGGAACATCGTCCGCATATGGCAAGGAAAGTCAACAACAAGTCCAACATGTTTTGAGCAGCAAACAGGCTAAACATGCTTAAAGCAAGATGTACATCCACAAATAAGAACCATCTTATGTAGCTTCAACCGGGGTGTAAATTCACAAATCAGATGAGAAATCATCTCCTGTGTAAGGATAATGCAAACACAAAAAGGACCCTTTCAGTATTGGTCAATGTAGACTTGAAAACTTGGCACATTTCTAACAGATTATGGACCCTTGTACCAAGTGGTCTGTGCTCAAAACAATGAGTTCTAGACTTGGTCTATTGTAGGGGCAGGTTGGTAATTTCACGGTGGCTCAGAGTCCGACACCAAATAAATACAATCACCTAGCAATGAGCCCCGACAGCAGAGTATTCTCACTTGCCGTGTGTGCATTCGGAAACGCAAACATGCCATTATTTTCCCACAGCCATTATTAGGTTTGTCCAGGAGGTCAGCTGTCCCTGTCATAGAGGACTATGAGATCAATCTGACAGCAAGCTTCCCCTGAAGAAAAACCAGGCTGCCTAGTACGGGAAAAGCCTTCATTCAACCTCTTGTCCTCAATGAACTTGTTTCGCAAGGTGCAGGAACTTCTTTCTCATAGGCCAGGCCTGTTGTCTTGTTGGGTTCAAGGTGCATTTGCCATTCTAAAAGTTCTTGGTGGCCACTGACTGACTAACATCCACTTCACAGGTTGTAGAATGTACTGAAATTTCAAACGCAGGATGTCTAATCTGCAGCAGGCCCCAAATCGACAATAATACACACATATATAGTCTGTGAATCTAGGCTCCTACTCCAATCTATCTGATAATAATGAGCTGATAAAGGGAAATAGAAAAGTGAGCCATTAAGTCTTCTCGCTCCTTTATTACTGGCTCTCTATTACAAGTGAGCCTCTATATTAGCGTCTCAATTCGTAACAGAACGGCACCACTCAATGATATCAGAACTGCGCCCTGCACTGTCACTGACAAATGCATTTTGTATGTAATTATTTTATAGTGTTAAGTGACTTTTGCAAAGCTATCTCAAAGTCAACATTCCAGACTTTAAGAGTTTGATAGAGGGTAGTCCTTAATCAACGGAAGGTAAGAGGAATGGGTCTGAGGAATAACGGAAGGTAAGAAGAATGAGTCTGAGAAACGATGGAAAATGAAAAGAATGGTTCTGAGGAACAATAGAAGGTGAGAAGAATGGGTCTGATGAACAACGGAAGGTCAGAAGATTTAGTCTAAGGCACAATGGAAGGTAAGATGCATGGGTCTGAGGAACAACGGAATGTGAGAAGAATGAGCCTGAGGAACAACGGAATGTGAGAAGAATGAGCCTGAGGAACAACGGAATGTGAGAAGAATGAGCCTGAAGAACAATGGTAGGCAGGAAAAATGAATCTGAGGAACAACTGAGGAGAGGAATATGGCAAAGGCAAAATGGAGATGAGATGCGACAGAGGTACACCAAAATCTCCCACCCCAGGCCGAAGAAGCTCTTAATCCAGGACTTCCCTTCTCTTTATGGATTATTTCAGAAGGTCCCTAACATCATATAAACAATGTTCAAACTCTTACTAAAACTTAATCGGTTGTCAATGCATCTTATTGCTAAATACTGTTAGACAAGACAACAATATGAATGTTGATTGTCACTTCCCATTCAGTGACAGAATCTTATGAGATGGGATCCTTTTGATGACCTGAGTCTCTGTCCAGCCAATGTCCACCCTACACTCCAAGCTTTACCGAAACAAAAGGGACCAAGGAAAATAAATGTGCCATTGGACGGGCATACGAGATCATGATAGCCGTGCCTCTCCATTGGATAAAAATTGCTACTTATCCATTGATAAGGATCATTGATCATAGATACGGATATTCAAACACTAGACAGTTCCAAGGGTTAAATATATCAATTTAGGATGTGAGCAAAAGCTCCCTATGACAGTTTGACTAAATTAGCAAAGCGTGAAAGCCTTTTTCCGCCGTGTTGTGAAATCGCATTAGCAAACTGTTAATGTTTTCGTTGGTTTGTGATCTCCTATTAGCAGAGATGGATAACTGGGAGGCGGTTCAGCCTCTGTCGATCCCCTCTGGGCAGAGACGTTTGATTTGCCAGTAAAAAGCAGCACAACATGTGGCTGTCTCTGTGAAGCTCTGGTTGGAACTTCACCGGTGCCGGCCTTTACAGTTATAAAGTGGTCAGGATGTGAAGAGTTCTCCCCCGATCTGGTGAAATTGCGGGTGAAGCAGAGGACTTTCCTTCATCCCAACCAGCGTTACCGGCAGCTGGAAGTTTTGAATTTCCCAGCTGCCGGTCACCAGATCGGTCACTAGTGAAGTTGGCATGCAGAGAGGCAATCGCTGTAGCAAGTGGTCTCAGAGAGGCAGCCCTACGATCGGTTCTGCACATGAGCGTAGCGCCGATCCATCGTGCTGTGCAGGCGCTATGGAACCTACCTACACATAGTGCGAAAGTCCCGTAGTGCTGCGGAATTTACAGTTCCCTTTACGCAAGTAGCATAGGAGCTCAGATTGCGCGGAAAAGCTTGAGGGACATCCATGTTCTGGAGTCCCTGAGCCGTAGAGGAGGAGCAGCGCTCTCACTCAGAGATACACTATGGGCTCTATTACATTCTTCGCACAAAAATGTGCACGTGCGTAAAAACGCATTAACGCGAGGGGAAAAACCCTTTGCGCTGACCGTCAAATTACGACATTCGCGCATACGATGCTCGTTAACGTCTAACGCGCGTTACCCTGCACGAGCGAAAGTTCGTGCACGCATCCCATACTTAACATTGTGAGCACAAATTCGTTCGTGGGATGGTATTACAATCGATGCACAACTTTTTATGAACGATGTTTGCGCGCATAATTTTAACGTCTTTGAAAAGCTGGTGGTAACTGCAAATCTGAACGTCCTGGCCGAAACAAAAAACACCAGCACGAAAAAAAAAATACAGCACAGTATAGTTACACATTCTACACATACCCAAACAATAAAACTGAGAGGTCGTGCGTATTTTTATTATTGCTGCAGCATATATGCTCAGATTGATTTTGGCAGGCGCAAAAACTGAACGGGAGACAATTGTGGTTCTTACTTCTGATTGCCCACCGATCTCTGCGCGCAACAGTAATTTGCACTCGTTTTTGCGCGACTTTTTTACGCACAATATTTTCGCATGGATGAAAACAATGCGCTTGGATCGTAATACCAGCGTTAATTTACGTGCGTTAACGTTTAACGCTGCGCGCAAAAAAAATTGCACTGCGCGGAGAATGTAATAGAGCCCTATATTGGGACGCACCTCTTAAAAATGAATTCAGGGGTTTCAATCAGACCCATTGCCACAGGTGTATAAAATCGCCCACCTAGCCATGCAGTCGGCATTTACACACATTTGTGGAAATAACAGCTTGTTCGGAAGAGCTCCTTTTGTCTTCCAGCATGTCTGCGCCTCAGTGCAAAAAAGTAGGCTTGTGCACCGATTTTTTTTTCGGTTCGATTCGGTTCGATTTTTCGGATTTTTAAACTTTTCGATTCGGCTCGTTTCGACCAATTTCGGTTTCGATTCGATTCGGTTCGGCTCGTTTTTTCGGGTACATTTTTTTTTCGGAATATCGACCATTTTTCGTATTTTTGTGTCACTGTGCTCGGTTTTTGTATCGACTTTTCGTGATTTCGGAAATTTTCGTTTTTGGGAATTGTACATTTTTCAGAATATCGACCATTTTTCGTATTTTTCGTGTCACTTTGCTCGTTTTTTGTATCGACTTTCCGTTTTTCGGAAAATTTTCGTTTTCAGAAAATTTTCGTTTTTCGGAAAATTTTCGTTTTTCGGAAAATTTTCGTTTTTTCGGAACGTCTGTTCTCCTCGTTTGACGCATTTCAAGTCCATTCGAAAAATCCGAAAATATTTCGTTGCGGCTCGGAAAACGTTTCGGATCTGACATTTTCGGATCTAAAATTTTTCCAAAATTCGGTCGCATCCGAAAACACGAATCGGGAAATTTCGTGAAAATTCCGAAATTCCGAAACCCGAAACGCACATCCCTACAAAAAAGCAAGGTCCACAAAGACATGGTTGGATGAGTTGGATGTGGTAGATCTTGACCAGCAGTACAGAGTCCTCATCCGACACCTTTGGGATGAACTGGAATGGAGATTGTGAGCCAGACCTTCTCGTCTGACATCAGTGCCTGACCTCACAAATGCTCTACTGGGTGAATGGACAAAATGTCTGTAGGTATTGCATTCGACGGAAGGATACCACGATGAGGAGATGCTTAAGCCACAACCTGCACGATTGCATAGGCCACTCGTCGCACTTAGCCATTAATCTTTAAGCAAAAAGACGACTGTTCTGAATTATGACTATTATTTTGTCACCAAACCCTAAAACAGTATATCCCACTAGCAATTATAAGTCAAGTCGACTTGGCCAACTGTCCCTTTTTTTTTCATTCCCCACAATCACTCGCTTCAGAGACACACATTATCATTATGGACAGAAAACGACTTTTATATCCTATGGGAAGAATTAAAAAATAAATGGTACAATGAGAGCTGTGTTGGATCATTCCGTCCCCGCAGAAGATCCTTTCACCATTCTCCGTGCTCCATCCTGCAGGTGCACAGTGCGTGGTGAGAACTTGGATTTATGGAAGGATCTCATCGAATGGTCCGTCGAGTCTTCACGGAAAAAATACACATGGCTAACTGTTACACATTTTTTTTTGTTCAGCACGTGCGACCAATAAAGCACTATTTAAAGATCTCCGGAACGCTGATGAGAATTCCCATGAATGAGATCTTTGCCGGAAGATAAATAAATGGTTTGCAAAGTCTCCAAAAAGAAGCCAAAACCAAGAAACAAATGTAGATTGACAATAATTATCTGGAGAGAATCAACCCATTAGACCTAATTATTATTATTATTATTATTATTCTTTATTTATAAAGCGCCAGCATATTCCGCAGCACCGCAGCACCTAATTAAATACGATGATATGTGTCGTGTTTTGTTTGTTGAATGAAAAGAAGCTTATTCGAGGAGCGCCGATGCAGGACGACTCATACTTGAAAATGATAGAAATCTCAATGTATCATTCCGGGTAAAATACTTTATAAAGAAATAAATACCAGCGAAAATCGCCTTTGTTGCGACAACGACAAACGCTGGTGTTTCACAATGCAAAGATCCAAACAGTAGCCGGAGAGGCTTTACTGTGACGGTCTCAGCTAAAGAGGTTTGCCTTGATGTTGCCAGATAAGCTTACACTCTAATGGCCATTCAAGCAAACTGACAACCTCTGTTTTTGTTTAGTGTGGATATATGGGAGTCAAAGCGTGGATGGCTCGTTCTTTGTATAACGTTGAGATGAATAGTAAGGCTGGTGTCAGAGGCTGGTGGAGGATCGCACATTGCAGCCCTTCAAACAACTTTGACTGGGAGGCTTTCTGTACAGACGCAGCACGCCTGCTGTAGCGCGTGAAATTCGTGTGAGCGCTACAACATGTGGCTGGTCCCTTCGAAGCGTCAAAAAGCGGCGTCGGACGCCAGGAGTCACACCAGTACGGGTGCACATAGTGCACTTATCTGACATGGCCCTAACAGTGTACACTGCCGCCCAGGAGTATTGGGAGCTGAGCGCAAAACTGATTTTATGTGTTTCATTAAACTGAGATCCTAATCCAGAAATATTGGGACATCGACACAATTCTAACATCTTTGGCTCTATACACCACCACAGTGGAGATGGAATGAAACAAACACAACGTGCTATAACTGCAGACTGTCAGCTTTAAGTTGAGGGTATGTACATCCAGCTCAGGTGAACGGTGTAGGACTTACAGCAGTTTGCAGATGTGCCTCCCACTTGTTTAGGGACCAAATGTAATGGGACAGAATAATAATCATAAATCAAACTTTCCCTTCTTAATACTTGGTTGCAAATCCTTTGCAGTCAATCACAGCCTGAAGTCTGGAACGCATAGACATCACCAGACGCTGGGTTTCATCCCTGGTGATGTTCTGCCAGGCCTCTACTGCAGCTGTCTTCAGTTCCTGCTTGTTCTTGGGGCATTTTCCCATTAGTTTTGTCTTCAGCAAGTGAAATGCATGCTCAATGGGATTCAGGTCAGGTGATTGACTTGGCCATTGCATAACATTCCACTTCTGTCCCTTCAAAAACTCTTTGGTTGCTTTTGCAGTATGCTTTGGGTCATTGTCCATCTGCACTGTGAAGCACCGTCCAATGAGTTCTGCAGCATTTGGCTGAATGTGAGCAGATAATATTGCCTGAAAACTTCAGAATTCATCCTGCTGCTTTTGTCAGCAGTCACATCATCAATAAATACAAGAGAACCAGTTCCATTGGCAGCCATACATGCCCACGCCATGACACTACCACCACCATGCTTCACTGATGAGGTGGTATGCTTAGGATCATGAGCAGTTCCTTTCCTTCTCCATACTCTTCTCTTCCCATCACTCTGGTACAAGTTGATCTTGGTCTCATCTGTCCATAGGACCTTGTTCCAGAACTGTGAAGGCTTTGTTAGGTGTTGTTTGGCAAACTCTAATCTGGCCTTCCTGTTTTTGAAGCTCACCAATCGTTTACATCTTGTGGTGAACCCTCTGTATTCACTCTGGTGAAGTCTTCTCTTGATTGTTGACTTTGACACACATACACCTACCTCCTGGAGAGTGTTCTTGATCTGGCCAACTGTTGTGAAGGGTGTTTTCTTCACCAGGGAAATAATTCTTCGGTCATCCATCACAGTTGTTTTCCGTGGTCTCCCGGGTCTTTTGGTGTTGCTGAGCTCACCGGTGCGTTCCTTCTTTTTGGAGAATGTTTCAAACAGTTGTTTTGGCCACGCCTAATGTTCTTGCTATCTCTCTGATGGGTTTGTTTTGTTTCTTCAGCCTAATGATGGCTTGCTTCACTGATAGTGAAGGCTCTTTGGATCTCATCTTGAGAGTTGACAGCAACAGATTCCAAATGCAAATAGCACACTTGAAATGAACTCTGGGCCTTTTATTTGCACATTGTAATTTGGGTAATGAGGGAATATCACACACCTGGCCATGGAACAGCTGAGAAGCCAATTGTCCCATTACTTTTGGTCCCTTAACAAGTAGGAGGCACATCTGCAAACTGCTGTAAGTCCTACACCGTTCACCTGAGTTGGATGTACATACCCTCAAATTAAAGCTGACAGTCTGCAGTTAAAGCACATTGTGTTTGTTTCATTCCAACTCCATTGTGGTGGTGTATAGAGCCAAAGATGTTAGAATTGTGTCGACGTCCCAATATTTCTGGACCTGACTATATATATATATGTGTGAAGTAAATATATTGAACTGTTAAGGGGTTATTCAGATTTGGCGCACTTTGACAATTTCAGTTCACCGACCCTGCAGTATTCACCACAAGGTCCTCCCCGAAGTGCACTGAACGGATCTGCCGAAGACCGAACACAGCCAACGATCCACTGAACTGACCACCGAAAAAAGCCGATCAGCCCCTGAACTAACATCAATTTTTTTAAAAGGCATTTAAAACGATAAAAAAAAGGTCCTATAAAAAAATAATAAGAAAGGTCTGTTACAGAATTTTAAAAAGATGATATTTAAAAAAATGGGAATTTTGCTTAACCTCCCTGGTGGTATTCCTGAGTTTGACTCGGGGTTAAATTTCACTAACGTGAACGGTAACCCCGAGCAACACTCGGGCTGGATTCATACTCACCTCCTCCTACGCTCCCTTGCTGTCCCCCGCAGTGAAATGGACTGCAAGGTGAGAGAGATGGGCTGCAAGGTCAGAGGGATGTACTGCACGGTCAGAGGGATGGACTGCTTGGGGCAGTGAGGTGTATCAGTGAGTCGGGTGGTAGGCCTGCCTGAATAGGAATGTCTTAAGGGATCGTTTGAAGGAAGGGAAACTAGGGGAAAGTCTGACCGTACGAGGGAGAGCGTTCCAGAGGATGGGGGCTGCGCGTGAGAAATACTGCAGTGTATCATGGGAAGAGGTGATGCGGGGAGAAGCTAGGCGCAGGTCACTGTTTGATCTTAGGGAGCGGGTTGGGGTGTATTTAGTGATTAGTGAGGACAGGTAGTGGGGAGCTGAGTGAGTGAGAGCTTTGTAGGTCAGGGTAAGGGTTTTCAATAATAATGACAATGCGAGTTCTAGAACCTACTGAAGGTTATCCTCATTGTCTCCATTGCTGTGAGGGTCTTGGTGTTGAGCTGGCTTTATCCTCTAATTAGATTCATGCAGCCTTGATAGATCACATCGGATTGTGTTTGTTTTTTCAGCCCTGGCACTATTGAATCTGGCATTATTCCTGAAACGAGCCGCGCAGCTTGGTTGAATCCCACCCAAAAGCTCTGATCCTAATCTAATTTTATAAATTGGAACAGACAAAATATCCCACCTTTTTTGCTAAATATAATCTGACACTTTCTGGCAATGTAACGCTTCCAAAAATGCCTCTAGGCACGATGCAGAATTCATTCCATGAGATAAACCATGGACCTCTATCTAGGGTGGCCATATCGGCCATGTTTATCTTGGACACGTATAATGTATTCATGCTGATGGCCAGCGCACGAAAAATGCAACCCTGCAGTATGTGAAATTCATATGCTGCAGGTAATCAAAACAGAATCAGCCTTGATTACCTTCCTGCGGCATATAAATTATACATGTTGCAGGGCAGCGCTTTTCCCTGTGCTCCCCCTCTGCATAAAATAGTAATATGTGTCCAGGAAAACATGGCCGACCTGGCAACACTACTGACAACGCCAGCTACTCAAACACCCCCGATTTATGTGACAGCCTACACAGTAAGCGGCAGTCACACTTTTAATGGTGCAAAGCGTTCCTCATGAATCACGGGTCAGTGCACGTCCAACACGAGCGCCAGAAAAATCATAAAAAAAAAATCATTCTTCATTGAGAGATTTTACAGCAAGCCGTGCACTGCTTTCTAGAGATACGGAAGGCTTAAATATGAAACGTGGTTCAGTGATAGGGTTGCCAGATCGGCCATGGTTTCCTGGACATATATTACTGTTTCATGCAGAGGGGAGCACAGGGGAAAAGTGCTGCCCTGCAACATGTATAATTCATATGCCGCAGGAAGAAAACCAAGGCAGGTCACCTGAGATTCCTTTTTGATCTCTTACCTTCAGCATGGGGATTCTACATGCTGCAGGGTGGCGTTTTTCATTCACTGCCCATCAGTATGAATAAATTATGTATGTCCGGGAAAACATGGCGGATCAGGCAACCCTATTCGGGTACTGGGTGGGGTTTGCTACTTCAGCCATGTTTTCCTGGAAATATTTGATTTCTTCGTGCAGATGGGCAGTGCGTTAAATCAAAATTTAATAAAAGCACATGAATGCCGACGCGTTTCGTTACATCAAAGTAACTTTCTCAAGGTAAAAAAATCCATAACTATGGAGATTTTGTTTTGCGAAAGTTACTTCGATGTAACGAAATGAGTTGGCGTTCATCTCCTTTTATTAAATTTTGCTTTTATCACTCAAATCCTGTCCAGCCTTTCTGTTGTATCCTGTAGCCTGCGTCTACCACACAGGTGTTGAGCCTTTAAGAGAGCTGACCGGACCAGCGGTTTCTAGCCATACAACAGGCCTCCAGGTGGATCACAGCGGCTGAGTATATTGATGTGCCCAAATTTATATCATTCCTGTGAGCATGAATTATTAGCAGGGGTTATGTATAGAATATAGATGCAATTCGATCAGACTTTCCCCTAGTTTCCCTTCCTTCAAAGCCTCTCTTAAGACATTCCTATTCAGGCAAGCCTACCACCCAATTCACTAATACACCCTACTGCCCCAACCAGTCCATCACTCTCTTCTTGCAGTCCATCACTCTCTTCTTGCAGTCCATCACTCTCTTCTTGCAGTCCATCACTCTCACCTTGCAGCCCATCACTCTCACCTTGTAGTCCATCACTCTCACCTTGTAGTCCATCACTCTCACCTTGCAGCCCATCACTCTCACCTTGCAGCCCATCACTCTCACCTTGCAGCTCATCACTCTCACTTTGCAGTCCATCACTCTCACCTTGCAGACCATCACTCTCACCTTGCAGCCCATCACTCTCACCTTGCAGACCATCACTCTCACCTTGCAGCCCATCACTCTCACCTTGCACCCCATCACTCTCACCTTGCAGCCCATCACTCTCACCTTGCAGTCTTCTCCTCCTGTTTCGACCCCCAACCCTTTTAGATTGTAAGTTCCCACAGGAATAGGGCCCTCGTTTCCTCCTGTTCTGGTTTGTCAAAATGTTATTCAGTCTCAGTGTATTATAACCCTGTCTATATCGTGCCCATTGTTCTGTGCTGCGGAATATGCTGCACTTTATAAATAAAGAATTCTAAAAATTCTGCCCTATGTTTTTATTTGTTTCTCCAAAGTGAGATGCCTAATTTCTTTCTATTTTTATGTATCCTAAGGAAGAGGAGCCATCCTATAGGAGTTCTCGTATTTTATGTGTTCTGTTGTTTTTTTTATTAGCCCTTATCACTTTCGTTTTTATAAGTTAGCAGAGTGACTGACTAATGAATAATAATGAGCTGAGTCATAAATCCGAAATAACGAATGCAACAGAATCGATTCGGCAATTCATTCTATAATGATATAACAGAACGAATCATTGAAATAATTTGGTAATTCCTTCTGCTTACATAAGGAAAGTCTCCTCGTTGTACAGCTGCGACAAGCGTTTGACGGGGCTGCAATGCGCTATAATCCATACTTAGGAGGATTGAGCCTTGCGGCACTGAGAGCACTGACTGCGCTCAGCAAGGTGTCCAGACGGGCATCAGAGTGGAAGGAACGTCCACGCTCACGGACGTTCCTTCCACTCGTAAAAACGCTCGTCTGACAACGGCCTTAGACGTAATTCATTACTGCTGCGAATCGGTTATGCCCGAATCGCCGAATAACAACAAATTTGTCCGAAATTGGATTCGTTACGAAACAAATCGTACATATCCTAGTTAGCACCAACTTTGGAAGATTGTCCAAAGATGGGTATTTTTACTTTTTCAGTTTTTGTTTTCTCTTTTGAAACATGCTTTCGCCTGTGTGTATTGCATCGGGCAGGGGACATGTGCAGCTTAGACTGTTTCTTCATTAATAGAACTGAAAAAGGCATAATAATCCTTAAAACAATGTTATTTAAATAATCACTCAAATAAAGAGGCATCAGGATGCCGGATTACAAAGGATACATGGGAAGTGCGTCCTCCAACTCGTTATCGTCTCTAGATGTATTCCCAGTGGTTAAGACGTCCCTGGTGCCTCGTTAAGGGTATTACTTGTACATCTGCCAAATCCACCTGCCTACTTGCTTCAGATGATCACATTTCCCCGTTAACAAAGCACACGTTAAATGTAGGCAACACATGGGTTAGCAATGACTAAAGGGATATTCTAGTAGTGTTCAATTGTCACCTAAATGTGTTCTATCTACTGACAACCGCATCATGATTCCCTTGAAATCTGTGAAACGTTTCACCAAATGATCACATTTATTATTTATCCTTTTAGTTAAATAGCAGAGCAGGCCGTGCTTCTTTTCTGCTGCTATCTCTCTTCCTCTATCCCTCTGTAAGCCAATCACAGCCCCTTACTTTTGATCTCTCTTCCTCTATCCTTCTGTAAACCAATCTCAGCGCCTACTTTTGATCTCTCTTCCTCTATCCCTCTGTAAGCCAATCACCGCCCCCTACTTTTGATCTCTCTTCCTCTATCCCTCTGTAAACCAATTACAGCCCCCTACTTTTGATCTCTCTTCCTCTATCCCTCTGTAAGCCAATCACAGCCCCTTACTTTTGATCTCTCTTCCTCTATCCCTTTGTAAGCCAATCACCGCCCCCTACTTTTGATCTCTCTTCCTCTATCCCTCTGTAAGCCAATCACAGCCCCTTACTTTTGATCTCTCTTCCTCTATCCCTCTGTAAGCCAATCACCGCCCCCTACTTTTGATCTCTCTTCCTCTATCCCTTTGTAAGCCAATCACCGCCCCCTACTTTTGATCTCTCTTCCTCTATCCTTTGTAAGCCAATCACCACCCCCTACTTTTGATCTCTCTTCCTCTATCCCTCTGTAAGCCAATCACAGCCCCCTACTTTTGTTATCCAATGGAAAAATTGTGTTTATTTAGACGTGTCAGAAAACAACGCATCTTTAAAAATTCTGCACCAACATGGATGAATGGAAATGTTTCCAATTTGGACGTGGCTGATTTAGAACGTGCAGAATTTGGCTGCATCTGTATTGTATGTGGTTTCAAACCAGACACGGCACTTTACTCTGAATTTAGGGCTCAAAAAATGGGTTAGGTTCAGGATTAGATATTAGGGTTAAGGTTAGGATTAGAAATTACAGTTATGGTTTGAAATTGGGGGGGTTAGAAATTAAAGGTTAGGAAATAGGGATATGAATTAAAGGGGTTTAGGGTTAGAAATGAACCCCTTGCCGCTGCGGGACGTGCCATGCCATCCTTGCAGCTGCAGTGCTCTGAAGACGCAGCGGTACATTCACGCTCCACTGTCTTCAATGGGCCACCTTGGCCCCTCCCTGCAGCCGGCGCGTGCCGCACGCGGTTGGCTGCAGAGAGGCGACCTGAACTCAGGCCATCCTGGACATAATCTTAGATTAGAGGGGCAAAGGTTTAAAAGAAACATCAGAAAGCATTATTTTACTGAGCGGGTGGTGGATACATGGAACAGTCTTCCAGTAGAAGTGGTAGAGGCCAAAACAGTAATTGAATTTAAGCAGGCATGGGATAGGCATAAGGCTATCCTAAACAAAAGATAAATCCAGGTAAAGTATCCATGTAGTTGGGCAGACTAGATGGGCCGAAAGGTTCTTATCTGCCGACATTTTTCTATGTTTCTATGTTTCTATGTTCCATCCCCTGCAGCCAATGATGCGCATTTCACATCAGCTGCAGGGCGTGCCAAAATCAGCGGCTCGCGTGACACCTGTCAGCAAGGCGTACCTCCCCAAAAAGTCCCCAGACTCCCTCCGCGATCATTCAGAAGACCTGCAGGATCTTGCAAGGGGTGTGGTCTTGCAGATCACATGACCTGTCAGCAGAAGCCTCCATGGAGTCCTATGGACTCCATTGTGGTGATACTCGGGGGGGGGGCATTAGCGCTGCCTCGAGTATCCAGGACCTTAGCACTGCATTATGGGGCAGGCTGCTGAATCAGTGCCTGCCCCGTAATATGGTACTAAGGCTGGGGTCAGACGAGCGTAATGTTCACGTCCGTGATTGCGCCTAAAAGTACGTCCGTGATAGCATGAAAGAAAGTCCATCGGAGCCTGACATATGAAGTATGTCCGCACTGAACTGCGGACGCACAACGGCCGCGGCCCACGGACACAAGGCAGGCAAGAACGTACAACTCCTAGAACGGCCGCACAAAGTGCGCTGCGTCCGCAACGTCTGCATCGCTGTGTGTGTGAGTGATGGAACGTGGTCAGACGGACTTCATTTATACGTCCAGCATTTTTCACGGACAAAATGGTTTTGATTTTTAATTTATTTTCTCTCCTACATCCGTCAAAATATACATCAGTGAATAAACGGACTGTGTGGCCACTACTGTGTCTTTCGTACTGACGTACGTCCGTGTGCAAGGACGTACAGTCCGTAGAAATCACGCTCGTCTGACCCTAGCCTAAAACGGGGATGCTGAAGGGAAACCTGCAGGCGTAGGTTTTCCACCTTAGCGTCCCCATTTTAGTGCAAACTATGCCATAGTGGCAAAAATGGTAATATTGAGGTCGATTATAAAAAACAAAACAAAAAAACCCACCGTGGCCATGCCCTGAAAAACACCCTAATAAAAAAAAGAATAAGTCTGCATAAGGTTACAGGGCGATAGCAGACAAACGTAGTCCACTGTGTTTTCTGAGTATTCTAGAAAATTCTTAGGAAGCTTTGAGTTATTTGTGGACTGCAGTTTGTCGGAACATAAAAGTAGTACAGGTCCCTTGGGGGCCGAAAGAATATTTAACCCACTTAACACGATATTAAAAGGAAACTAAAATAAGTGGAACACATTATGACATATAAAGCTTGCGTTTAATTAGATTATTGGGACAATGCAGTGTGCTTGAGTAGGACAGTGCGATGCAAACTGAATAAATGTAGACATTAAAGGTTACTTGGCCTTAGAGCTCACAGTCAAATTAAAGGTGATGACCATAGGTCATCATGAGGTTTTCTATCCTAAACCTAGAAAGAGTTGGGGGAAATGAATTCTACTTGCTGTGCTCACCCACTGGATGACGCCATCTTGGTTTTAGTATTGGCGCAGCAAACAGAGGTCCAGTAAGAACTAGCGATGCTTACAGGTGGAATCAGAAGAGCCAGCCAATGGTAAACAGGCAAGTGCGTAATCTGATACCGAATTGTTGATTTATGTAATTAATTATTGAAAATGTTTTCAACAACACAAACCATTCTTTGATTGGACCATATGATTACCGTAACATAATGGCTCCTCCTACTACTTACTCCATATCAGGAACAACCAAAGCCTTTCTGGGGTTCCTGAGCAAAAAGTTTGCCCGCTGGGCATCCCAATGTACATGCAAGAGGTGTTTACACAGGAGAATCCAATCTCTCAGAGATAGAGAACTAGATTGAGAGAGTAAAAGACAAGTCTCCGAGTCCATATCGGGTGATTTTGCACACGACCCACAAGTATAAAGGGCTTGAAGTCTATGTCTAACTTCCTCTCCCTATGGGTGGTCCTGTTCCACTGCATGTTCCGCTCCATGATATCATTCACACTGTTTGGATGGTTGAACAAAAGCAAGAAAACCATACACAGTACCTTCCACCCTTCCACCATGCACTGTTGGGCTCTTTGGAAATGGTCTAGTTAAATCACTCCAGAATTTATTTTGTGCGACTATGACTTAGAGGGTCATTACTATGTGTCAACTGCACAACGAGGAGCCCTGTCAGAAAAAAACGTCTTAAGTAAGATCCAGAGCTTGGCCAGTGTTCTACTGTAGCTCTCCCCACTGACTAGTCATTGGGAAAACCAAGCAAATGCCTGGTGAGTTGAAGTAGTCGTGAGCCAAACGCGGACTGGGGCCCATGTATGACCAGTGCTACAACTTTGGAGAAATAAAAAGAAGTCATCCTGAAGCGACCAAGCTGAATTTCTGTTTGATCCTGTCGATCACATCTGGCACCACCTCAATCTACCCCTAGACAACATAGGCCACATTGACAGCTATTCATTGTCTTGATCACGGTCCTGTCCAAATCTGGTCCTGATAGTGCTCCTGACATTTGCGGTTTCTATCTATTTATCATTTTACTTTTCCTCATCTATCTTATGGTTTCCTTGTGTATTACTTCCAAAAGTACTTTAGAAAAAGACTACAAAAAATCAAGATGATACACTGAGGAGCTTTGATCTCTTGTCCAACCTGAGAACCTTTACAGGTCTTTCTTGACACCAGTTCACCAGTTCAAAAATTAACCCAATGCAGGACTGTGTTAATATAATATTATTTTTTTTGCAGTCCAGAAATCCATTTGTGCTGTCGTTGGTGGATATCGTAGCTTCTCTACGAGGCGTTGATCTTGGTTAAGTGAGAGCTGTACTGCAGTAGACCAGATCTAACGCATGCAAATCAGATCACTGTTGCATTTCCTTCGTGTTTTTGGCAGAAAACATGAGAAATGATCTTTCTTTGATGAGCAGTGGAATTGAAAACATACAAAAAACAGTGTACTCTAATACGGTTTGTTGTTAACATGCATGTTTCCGCAAAGAAAGCATTAACTCATCCTTATTTGCATGTGGAATGATGTGGTTACCTACGTCCATCGCTCAAACCTCAAATGCTGTTTAAAGAAGGAGACATCGACAAGAAAGATTCTTTATTGACCAACAAAGGCCAAGTTGCCTCAGAGACAACCAAGACTCTCTTTTTCATGGTTAATCACAAAATAAATACTTGGAAACAGAGCAAACCCGACATTATTATTATTATTATTATTCTTTATTTATAAAGCACCAGCATATTCCGCAGCGCTGTAC
Organism: Leptobrachium leishanense; assembly: GCA_009667805.1. Classification (NCBI taxonomy): domain Eukaryota; kingdom Metazoa; phylum Chordata; class Amphibia; order Anura; family Megophryidae; genus Leptobrachium; species Leptobrachium leishanense. The sequence goes on along the minus strand of CM019064.1, from coordinate 24,386,892 downwards.
AATAAGCACAGTATAGACAGGGTTACAATACATTGAACAACATTTGACAAACAGTACAGGAGGAGATGAGGCCCTATTCCCGTAGGAACTCACAATCTGGGAGGGTTGGGGTTGGAAACAGGAGGAGAGGACTGTAAGGTGAGAGTGGTTGATGGTTGCGTCAGTGAGTTGGGTGGTAGGCTTCCCTAAATAGGAACGTTTTAAGGGAGCGTTTGAAGGAAGAGAAGTTAGGGGAGAAGTTAGGTTACGATTTCGTTAAGATGGGTCACTCACAAACACCACTGCTTATAGATCCTTCAATCAACTACAACTTTTTCTTAATTTGTGAGACTCATCCATCTGGGTCAATAAATCACAAAAACTCCAACTCACCAGTGGTAAACTTATTTATTGTTCCTAAAATAAATCATTAAGTATGAAAGGTCAGTTGTTGGAGTGACACTAGCCCAGAGCCTTCCACTACAGTAAATTCCACTGACCCGACGCGTTTTACTTGTAAGAACTTTCTCAGGGGTTTAGAGATATTTCATTCAACAGAGATTGGGGCAATGTGAAATTATGACTTTATGGGCCATCAGCAAGTATCGACTCCGCAACGGGGTGTCCCTCAGCAAGAATTACTTATGTCAGCTCCAGAGGTTAGCCAACATTCTACTCTAACTCTCCACTAACAAATGTCTGGTGGGTTGAAGTAGCTGGGTCCATATATGACCAGTGCTATAACTGTTGAGAAATAAGTTAAAATCATCCTCAAATGCCCAAGTCAACTTTCTGATGAGAGTTGTTGATCACACCTGGCACCATCTCAATCGATCCATAGCCAACATAGGCCATGTCAATACCCGTTTCCTGTCCTGGCCAATTGAATGGTCTACTGTGGTCCTGGCTTTTCACTTGTGAGAACTTCCTCAGGGGTTTAGAGATAATTCATTCGGTAGAAGCAAACCTTCAGAGTTTTGATTCTACAAAGCTATTTTCCAGAAGTGGGCCATACTTATCACGGATTTCCAATCCTTAGAAGTTTGTAGGAACCAAAACCAGTTAGAGATTTGATGGGACAAAGGGAAAAGGGAAGAAAGAGAAGTGAAAAGAAAAGTGGAGAGCTGAAGGCCAGCGAGAGAATATCTTCAAGAAAGAAAGTCTACTAGAAGGTCACAAAATAGTCGCTCATAACCATTTTGTGAAAGTCTACAGAATGGGCCAAGAATTTGGAAAGTCTTTTTGAAGTACGTGTCCTCAAGAAATTGCCAGGTAATGTGCTGAATGAGCTTGAATAACACTGTACCACATACCTACGGCTTGAAGGCGACACATGCAGGTCTACATTCTTTATTAGGTATTGTTGTGCTGGCGTCAAAATTGTTTCAACATTTGGCAACGCTGTGTCTCTTGGCATTGATGTGCCATCCCTGCGTTCAGAATGCTACGCATGATGGTCTCCTGCAGGATTGATTTTCCGCTCTATTTCCTGCCTCTAAACATAATCCCAAACCACTGAAATAAACCCAAAACCCATATGCTGTCAGTAAGATTCCACAACATTTACAGGCAAACTGGCGGATTGTTTTGGATGTGACTGATTGAACGTTGGGGCAAGAAGCCAGCATTATGTATTTGCTTCTATCCCGTGGAGCGGTCTTGACACATTCATTGGGACGTCTGCACAGGAAGAACCAACGGTGCGTCCGTCCTGAGAGGTGGAACGCACTAGATAGACAGACAGACAGACACTGATAAAGATAGATATGGGTAGATAGAGTGACAGATGCAGTCTGAGTATCCCTTATACAAAATGCTTGGGAACAGAAGTGGGATTATTGGGGATATTTGCATATAATATTGAGATATTGTGGAGATGGAACCCAAGTCTAAACAGGAAATTCATTTATGTTCCATACACACCTTAAACACACAGCCTGAACGGCATTTTATACAATATATCTAATCATTTTGTCCCCCATCACAGGAGGTCAGGGGTGGGTCTTTCCATGTGTGGTTCATGCCGCCACTCAACATTAGTTCTGATTTTGGAATCTCAGATAAGAGAATACAGCCTGTATAGAGCGAGATATCAAGACAGAGACAGAGCAAGATATGGAAACATAGAAAGATAGACAATGACAGAGAGGGTTATTTCTCATTCGGTGCGCTTTGGCAATTTCAGTTCGCCGACCCTGCAGTGAATTCACTATGCACCGCAGGGTCCCCGAAGTTCACCGAACGTGGAGCCACCGAAGACCGCCGCCAACTGCCGAACAGACCGCTGAATGCTGGCAAAGACCGCCGATCATTTAGTGTACATTCGTAATTGTATTCAGAATGAAATCCTACAAGGACTTTTTAAAGAACCATATGCAACTAAAATGACATCAATTGGTTTTGTAATACAGTAGTAAATGTTTCTTTTGTGAATTCTTCATTGACACAATTATTCAACCCCTTAAAGACTACCACTCTGAAGAACAGAGGTTCATTCAAGTGTTTTCAATCAGGTATTGAAAACACCTGTGGATGTCACGGAGCAGCAATAAAGCATAATAAGCACCAATTAGGCAGCTTTAAAATGACTGTGATACTCAGCTCCTTCTAGACATTTACTGGTGTGGTTACAAACATGGTGAAGTCAAGAGAATGGTCCAGGAAGACAAGAGAAGAGGTGATTACTCTTCACAGGAAGGGCAATGGCTATAAGAAGATTGCAAAGATGTTAAACATACCAAGAGAGACCATAGGAAGCATCATTCGCAAATTCAAGGCAAAGGGCACTGTTGAAACGCTACCTGGTCGTGGCAGAAAGAAGATGCTGACTTCGACTGCTGTGCGCTACCTGAAGCGTAGAGTGGAGAAAAGTCCCCGTGTGACTGCTGAGGAACTGAGAAAAGATTTGTCAGATGTGGGTACTGAAGTTTCAGCTCAGACAATACGGCGCACACTGCGTAATGAAGGCCTCCATACCAGAACTCCCAGGCGCACCCCCTTGCTGTCTCCAAAGAATAAGAAGAGTCGACTGCAGTATGCCAAAAGTCATGTGGACAAACCACAGAAGTTTTGGGATAGTGTTCTGTGGACTGATGAAACAAAATTAGAACTGTTTGGGCCCAAGGATCAACGCTATGTTTGGAGGAGGAAGAACAAGGCCTATGAAGAAAAGAACACCTTTCGCTACTGTGAAGCATGGTGGGGGGTCAATCATGCTTTGGGGCTGTTTTGCTTCTGCAGGTACAGGGAAGCTTCAGCGTGTGCAAGGTACCATGAATTCTCTTCAGTACCAGGAGATATTGGATGACAATGTGATGCAGTCCGTCACAAACCTGAGGCTTGGGAGACGTTGGATCTTTCAACAGCACAATGATCCCAAGCATACCTCCAAGTCCACTAGAGCATTGTTGCAGATTAAAGGCTGGAACATTTTGGAGTGGCCATCGCAGTCACCTGACTTAAATCCGATTGAGAACCTCTGGTGGGACTTAAAGAAAGCAGTTGCATGGACCTGGAAGAAAAGCTGATGGGAACTCCCTTGTGGACATTACCCTGGATTCGCTGTCAGGGTCCATGGGAACAAAGTAGGACTTGGTGCCTTACGACGGAAACACTGGGCATCTGGAGAAGATTGCGTATGCAATTTGGATTGACTTCCTCGATTTCGCCGCTGTTGCCATTGCGGGATAATCCTGACTTTGCTCCGGGAGTGTGCACAGCACTTAAAGTGAGGTTTGATCTTCCGGACAGGATCACGGTGGCTTCATTTTTGAAGGACGGATGTCCTCCTCCGCTACTGAACTCTGATGGGTCCCCTGTGACCCACCTGCAGGAACGGTTTAACTACCATCAGATACAATCGTACTTGAGAAGTTTAAGGGCGGGTTTCAGCCTTACCCGTCCTCTCACTCCTTTTGAGCAGTACTTTCAACTTGGCATTCCGTTGGACAGAAGTGTTTCCACCCTTTATCGCCTGCTTCTTGGACGTTCGGAAGAGACTCCGGCCTTTAGAGAAAGGTGGAATACATTGATCGGGAGGAATATCACAGATGCAGAGTGGACAGACACTTTTACACTCGTCCATAAGGGAACTAATTCCTTGAAGTGTGCTGAAAACGCGTATAAAATCCTTACATTTTGGTATCGGACCCCGGATCGACTGCAAAGAATGTTTCCCCTCCATGACCCACAATGCTGGAGATGTAAGACGGCCCTCGGTGATTTTATGCATATATGGTGGGATTGTCCCATGATCCAAACGTTCTGGAAAATGGTTCACGCTGCGGTCCGTACCATCTCGGATTTGGATGTTGAGCTTGCCCCTTCGACATACATCTTGCTGCAGTTCTCTGCTCCCATGAAAGTCATGAAGAGGTCGGTGGTCTTGAGATTGGTGACTGCGGCCAAATTGTTGATCCCACTGCATTGGGGCAAGACGTCGCTGCCCTCTTGGAGGGAGTGGGTCGATAGGTTGAATTACTCCGTAGGATGGACAATCTGGTGGCGAGGGACTTGGGCCAAGTTGAACAATTTGTGCGGAAATGGCTCCATTGGGATAATTACGTGGGCACGGCGCCTGAGAGAGGATAGGTGCGACTTAACACATGATTGTGAGGGACGAATACTGTCTCGCGGAGGTAGAGGTGCAAGAGTGAAGATGTATTGGCGGAGCCCATTGCCGTACGTCTGCAATAACCGTGCACCTGGGGACGCTCCTTCCCCCCCCTCCTTTTCCCCCCCCCTTTTTTTTTTTTTTTTTTTTCTCTTGTCTCTGTCTGTCTGTCGATGTCTTTGCTTTAACATCGTGTACTCTCTGTGTGTTTGTTTGTCAATGTCCCTGTTATAGGTTCCGTATTCTCTGTGTGTTTGTCTGTCGAGGTTTCTGTTTTCTGTGAGATGGCATACTAGATCTACAACAGTACATAAGATGACATTAAAGATTTTGGTAATCTCTGTCAGAGGTTGATCAGCTATGATATGGCAGCCATGTGCAGTTGCTCCTCCTACCGCCCGACTATTAGTCAGGGGTGGTTTTTGAACAATATCATCAGAATGTTTGAACTTTACCATGTCATGCACCTTGTCGTACTTGTCGGATGAACTGTATTTTCAGGTGATACATGTGATGTTGTGGTGTATGTATATCTGTGTTATTGTATGTTATAAAAACTTTGATTACAAAAAAAAAAAAAAAAAAAAAGAAAGCAGTTGCAGTGCGCAAGCCTAAGAATGTGACTGAACTGGAGGCTCTTGCCCATGACGAATGGGCGAAGATACCCGTAGATCGCTGCAAGACACTTGTGTCAAGCTATGCTTCACGTTTAAAAGCTGTTATAACTGTAAAAGGATGTTGTACTAAGTACTAAGATTGAATGTCACTTGGGGGTTGAATAAAACTGATAATGATGTGAGCACAGAAAAGACATTTGTGGTTATTTCATTATAAATGTTATGTTATATTTGTCTGACCTACACGTGCCTCTTTGATTTAATTGTAAGCAAGATGACTGAATGATCAAAATCAATGTCAAACTGGCCAAAACACTCAATTTCAGTGGGGGTTGAATAATTTTGAACACAACTGTAGAGACAGAGCAAGATAGACCGAGCAAGATATAGAGACAGAGCAAGATAGAGAGACAGAGCAAGATATAGAGACAGAGCAAGATAGACAGAGCAAGATATAGAGACAGAGCAAGATAGACCGAGCAAGATATAGAGACAGAGCAAGATAGAGAGACAGAGCAAGATAGACAAAGCAAGATAGACAGAGCAAGATAGAAAGACAGAGCAAGATAGAGAGACAGAGCAAGATATAGAGACAGAGCAAGATAGACCGAGCAAGATATAGAGACAGAGCAAGATAGAGAGACAGAGCAAGATAGACAAAGCAAGATAGACAGAGCAAGATATAGAGACAGAGCAAGATAGAGAGACAGAGCAAGATATAGAGACAGAGCAAGATAGACCGAGCAAGATATAGAGACAGAGCAAGATAGAGTGACAGAGCAAAATAGAGACACAGAGCAAAATAGAGAGACAGAGCAAGATATAGAGACAGAGCAAGATAGACAGAGCAAGATAGAGAGACAGAGCAAGATATAGAGACAGAGCAAGATAAAGAGACAGAGCAAGATAGAGACAGAGCAAGATAGAGAGACAGAGCAAGATATAGAGACAGAGGAAGATATAGAGACAGAGCAAGATAGAGAGACAGAGCAATATATAGAGACAGAGCAAGATAGACAGAGCAAGATACAGAGACAGAGCAAGATAGAGAGACAGAGCAATATATAGAGACAGAGCAAGATAGAGAGACAGAGCAAGATATAGAGACAGAGCAAGATATAGAGACAGAACAAGATAGAGAGACAGAACAAGATAGAGAGACAGAACAAGATAGAGAGACATAGCAAAATATAGAGGCAAAGTGATAGAGAAAGAGTGAGCTATAGAGATGGAGGCAAAGCAATAAATTGAGACAGATAAGATATAGAGACAGACAGATACAGCAAGATATAGAGACAGAGTGAGATATAGAGACAGTGCGATATGTAGAGACAGATACAGCAAGATATAGAGACAGAGTGAGATATAGAGACAGTGCGATATGTAGAGACAGATACAGCAAGATATAGAGGCAGTGCGATATGTAGAGACAGATAGAAACATAGAAAAATGCCGGCAGATAAGAACCTTTCGGCCCATCTAGTCTGCCCAATTACATGGATACTTTACCTGGATTTATCTTTTGTTTAGGATAGCCTTATGCCTATCCCATGCCTGCTTAAACTCAATCACTGTTTTGGCCTCTACCACTTCAACTGGAAGACTGTTCCATGTATCCACCACCCTCTCAGTAAAATAATGCTTTCTGATGTTACTTTTAATCCTTTGCCCCTCTAATCTAAGACTATGTCCTCTTGTTTTGCTACTTTGTTTCCTTTTAAATATACTCCCTTCCTCTACCTTGTGGATTTCCTTTACGTATTTAAATGTTTCTATCATATCTCCTCTGTCTCGTCTTTTTTCCAAGCTGTACATGTTAAGATCATTAAGCCTTTCCTGGTAACTTTTCTCCTTCAAGCCGTACACCATTTTAGTAGCCCTTCTCTGAACTCTCTCTAAGATGTCTATATCCTTCTGGAGATACGGTCTCCAGTACTGCACACAGTACTCCAAGTGAGGTCTCACCAGTGCTCTGTACAGTGGCATGAGCACTTCCCTTTTCCTACTGCTAATACCTCTCCCTACACAACCAAAGCATTCTGCCAGCATTTCCTGCTGCTCTATTACATTGACTACTTACCCTTAGATCCTCTGAAATAATAACCCCTAAATCCCAACCCTCAGATGTTGAGGTTAGGAATGTATCAAATATTCTATATTCAGCCCTTGGGTTTTTACGTCCCAGGTGCATTATCTTGCACTTATCCACATTAAAACTCAATTGCCACAGCTCCGACCATTTTTTTAGTTTACCTAAATCATTTGTCATTTGGCTGATCCCTCCAGGAACGTCAACCCTGTTGCAAATCTTTGTGTCATCAGCAAAAAGACATACTTTACCTATTAATACCTTCTGCAATATCACTAATAAAAATATTAAAGAGAATGGGTCCAAGTACTGACCCCTGAGGTACCCCACTGGTAACAAGACCTTGCGCCGAATAAACTCCATTTACCACAACCCTCTGTTGTCTGTCACTCAGCCACTGCCTAATCCATTCAACAATATTGCGGTGCATAGTGAATTCACTGCAGGGTCGGCGAACTGAAATTGCCAAAGCGCACCGAATGAGAAATAACCCTCTCTGTCATTGTCTATCTTTCTATGTTTCCATATCTTGCTCTGTCTCTGTCTTGATATCTCGCTCTATACAGGCTGTAATCTCTTATCAGAGATTTTCACTTCTCCAGTCATTCTCCTGGTTTTCACCTCTCTCTGAATAACCCTGATAAAGTTACAGTTACATTGTTATAGAATTCTTGATTCGCAAGCCTGAAACACCCCATCACTGAGCATTGTCCCAGTGTCCATCACCCATCTAACCTCTTCACTGCTGAGCCATTTCACCCCTGGGCGCTGAGCTCATTTTTGCCGTTTTGTACTCAACATGTTTAAACGGGATTTGAAGTAACATTTTATTGTAAGACCCAGGCATATTATATATCCCTTTTTCAGCAGACTCGGCAGATTCATAATATATCATTATTATATGTATACGTCATGACATGCCAGGATGCTATAACAGAAAATGTAAAAAAAATGTGAATTTTCAATAAAATTTCAATCATTTAAAGCATGTAAACTAAAAAAGTTTACCTTTTATCCTCAGTCTTTGTGGTTATATATTCTATGGGATACGCTTGTTAAAAAAAATTGAAATGGGAACCCGGTACTGTATTTTTCTGAGAAAATACATGATTTTAGCTAGAACTGAAAAAAATGCATTAGTGCAGTATCATTGTTCACATTATAATTGGAACGTGAACAATCGTGCTGCATTAATAAATTTATAAAAGACATTATTTTATATATATACTTAACCTCAACATGTTTGGTATCATTGGAAAGGTCATGCTCTGGCCTTTGCAATGATATTCAAAGATGACCCTCTAGCTGTTACCATTTGGGAGATACAGTGGCCAAAAGGACCCCCTATTTCCACCATAGGGTTTCCATAGGGAAAACCCCTTGGCAGCTAGGGATTAATTCTGTAACTGACGACATTGTGCCCATGCACGATGACGCCAGTGGTCGGGGGAGGCTCCAGAGGCTTGGCTGACATACAAGATATCAGCCACCTCCGGGAGCAGATAAGACATGGCAGCTGAAATGAGATAAGACAGGGAGCTTAAAAGACGTCTAATCTACCCCCCCAGTGATGTCCTTTGAATACATCCGACACAATACAATGATGTGAGTTGGTTACTGACCCATTCACTCCATTCTATGGCCAAAGCCACAAAGTGAGGAGCAAGTGATGGAAAGATACTGTGGGGGGGGGCAGTTTACAACACAAAATATCACACAATGGATGCACCAAGTGACACATATAGCGGAAAATATCACACAATGGATGCACCCAGTGACACATATAGAGGATAATATCACACAATGGATGCACCCAGTGACACATATAGAGTAAAATATTTTCTTAACTAAACATACAAGAGAAAAACAAAACACATGTAAGATATCAGCAACATCACATAAACACAATGAGGAGATGTCATTTTTTTGGTGGTGCTGGCCCTTTAATGTGTTGTCTCTGGGCAGATTCACATCGCAAGTCGGAATAAAGCTGAGTTTGTTTTCCCCGTCACGTGCCACTCCGCTTAATTCCACTACATTTCCTCAAAACCTTAACGGCTAAGTCAAGCTGAAAACATCTAATTGGTCTAATTTTGTCTGCTTTGAAGCATTGAAGTGCAAATAAGTGATCCCTTTAAATTATTTATTCATCCCATTCATAATTAAGAGCGGCCTTGGCACGTGGCACGGCCCATGTCGTGCACGGAGGCTCCGTATGTTGCGAGGCGGAAGACGGGTTAATGAGATTTTGCTCGTTCCTCTTTGTTGATCTCCGGAGAGACACATTTCCACGAGTGGCGGTTTATTAAGCCTAAATGACAATTATTCAGGTACAATCCCTGAGAGGGGTATACGGGGGCATCGATTCGAGTACACCACCCCAACAGGTTATCATGCAATGCTTACAGAAACGGGGAGGGAAAGATTAATCATAGCTTGTTAAGGGACGTCAAAGAATATCTCATTTAGAAGAAAACAGGATTGCTCTTTTAGAAAAGGAAATTTAGGGATTGTGGCTGCAAAAGCCAGACACGTGCTGTCAAGTATAAAAAGAGGTATTAATTCACGCTGTGAATATAGGATTTCACCCTTTATAATACCATGGCAAGACGCCATCTGGGGAACTATACCTTTAGGTGTAGTAATGATTGTGCGAGGCTCGCTAATTATTTTGGGTTCTCACACAATTATTATCACACTGCTTGCTATTCCAAGACATCTGGCAACTTGCATTCCCGCTTGGCTTTTGTGCGTTCATACCACTGGTTTGCATGTCCTGTTCTAGTGTGTGGCTGTGGGGTTTCCCCAACACATTATTTTTCCCTCTCCCTCCTCTTGAAGTCTAGAAGAAATCGATAATTAACCTTTCGTTTGGACTAGCGCTCTGCGCTCCTGCTGGACTTTTGCACGTTCATACCACTGGTTCACGTCTGCTATATATCATGCTTTGCATAGGACTCGCAAAACCTACCATTGCGCTGAAATAATAAGCAATTTCATACCTTCCTCTTTGTACCTCAGTTTACAGGGACTTTGTTGACTTTTGTAAATACAATATAAAAAAATATACAGATGAACTTTAAAACAAAGAATAGTTAAAATGACAAAAAATAAAACAGTTATTTAAACCCCCCCCCAAAAAAAGAAAACACCTGCACTGGAATAATGAGCAATTCCATACTTTCCTTGTTGTACCTCAGTGTAGAGTGAATTTGTTGGCTTTTACGAATACAAAAAAATATTAAAATACAGATAAATATAAAAAATGTAAAGAGACTGAAATATAAAAAAAAAAAAAAGTGCTAAAAAAATACACTTGCGCTGAAATAATTCCAGTCCTTCCTCTTTGTACCCCAGTGCAAAGTGTCTGTGTTGGCTTTTGTGAATACAAGATTTAAAAAAAAATTACAGATAAATATAAAAAAATAAAAAGAATACAAAATATTTTTTTTAAAGTGACAAAGAAAACCCATATGTACTGGTATAATGAGTAACTGCATACTTCCCTCATTGTACCTCAGTGACTGTGTTGGCTTTTGTGAATACAAAAAAAAAAATACAGATAAATATAATAAAAATGAAATGGGCCGTGGGGAGTCCTTGATGCCGCTGGGATGCCCTGGTGAGTCCGACTGCAGGATCCGGCTCTTCGGCTGAGGACGCTCACTATTGTCCGGAGGCTGTGGCTACCCCCATAAAGTCAGCAGTAAGGAGACACGCATTAGGAAGAAGGAGGCCGGTTCGGGCCCTGCATACAAGGCGTTTACCTGGGCTGGATTCTTGGGGCTCCGTATCGCATATATCCAGGCCCGGACTGGACAAAAAAAGGCACGGGCTTTCTCGACTGAGCAGTCCACCGCCAATGATCCGCCGACCACTGCATGCCACCAAATAAAGCCAATCAGCCGCCGAACGGGGGTAAGAAAAAAACTATTTAAAAAACTGTTATTCTTCAAAAGGCACTTAAAACAAAAATGCATGAAAATAATAGAAGGTCCCTTTAAAAATATATAAAATGGTCTGTTAGAGAATAAAAAAAAAACGCCATAAAAAAATAAGGGAATCAAAATGTTCGCCAAAAAAAATAAAAAACGAGAAAAATATCTAAAAGGATACTGGTCACCTCTGAGAATTTGTGCCATACGGTGACCTCGCCTGAGGAGAAATTGCACCTTTTCCGGTCCCTGGGCCTTTCGTCTGACCCCACTCTCTGCGACCCCTGGCCTTGAGGGCCTTTCTCTCCCCACCACCGACCCAGGATAGCTATTGAGTCGCTCTCCACTGCCATACTCTTACAGTTGCTGAGATTTATGTTCCTCTGATGGTTACGTTTGCTTTGGAAATTCAATAAAAAAATTTTTAAAAATATACAAATAAATATAAAAGAAATACTAAAAGGTAAAAAAATTAAAAAGTGATTTAAAACACACACAGGCGCTGGAATAATTAGCAATTCTATACCTTCCTCATTGTACCTCATTACAGAGTGACTGTTGGCTTTTGTAAAGAAGTAAAAAAAATATCAAAAAAATACTTTGCAGACTCCATAGTAGATTGCTAAGTAAAAAAATATATTTAAAAAAATAATATATAATATTATAAATATTATAAATATATATAAATAATATATAATAATATATTTTTTTTAAAAATCAGCAATTTCATACCTTCCTCATTGTACCACAGTGTAGAGTGACTTTGTTGGCTTTTGTAAATACAATAAAAATTTATGTTTTAAAAACTATACAGAAAAATGTAAAAAAAATAAAAAGGTTAAAACAATTTACAAACATAAGAATATTTAAAAAAAATTTAAGCTGTCAAATAATTAACATTAAATGGATCCGTCCGCATTGGAATAGAGATGAATTTAACGTTGAGTATGCTAAAAAAATAAGTAATTATAAATAACCTATTATCCTAATAAGATGAGGATGTGGGTTTGGGGGAAACTAGAATCAACAGCGGATTATTTTGTGATACAAAGAGTTATTAGATAAAAACAAAAAACTCAGTTAACGATAAAGGAATATACATCAAATTTCTTTATTACCCTCTTTTTTCTTTTAGGCCGGGCCGGGGCCGATTGCATTACGTTGTTTTTGTGTTTTGTTTTAGTTTTATATATTTATTTATTTATTTATTTTTTGTTCCTCTCTTCTAATTTTATTTCCTCTCCTTTTGTTATAAAAATGGATACTGAATTCTGTGAAGTTTGAAGTTTTATATATGTGCATTATTGTATATTACAATTTAGTGTTCAATAAAGTTCATTCAAAAAAAAAAACTACAGACTCCGAGCAGCTACAAACTCCGAGCTTTGAATGCATTATTTAGATTATATATGGGCAGTTTATTTAATCTGGATTGTGTAATCTGGATTGTGTTACTAAATCCATCTAGCAGGTAAGAGGCCGCGAAAACAAGCTTTGTCCTTAATAGTGTTTACTCAGTGGAACAATCTGCCTATCTAATTACAAGGCAGGTATCGGTTACGCAGCCGTTTGAGCAGGTGGTCACACATAATTCCTTTTTATTATTTTTTTTTTGTCGTCTTGCATTTTGAAAGCTTTCGTGCTGCCCTTTATTTTTATTTAATTGTTGTCTGTTGCTTTTGGCCAGGTGCCCATAACAAACAACGGAGTACACGAGCCACAGACAGGCCGCGTCATCGATAGATTTTAATAAAACGCACGCACGAGAGAAAAAAAACCCATATAAAAATAAAAAGACAAACAGACACTCAGACCGTCATTTCTAAAAACCACATCAAATGTGATGAGTGAATGTTATAATATTCAAGTATGACGTGAGTCGCATAGTGAACAGCAGAAGCATGAGTTGAGGTGCAGGCAGGGCCGGTCCATCAATTAGACCAACTAGGCAGTTGCCTAGGGTGCTATTAGGAGGGGGTGTCGCTCTGTGCTAATATAACCAAACGGACACTATGGCAACAGTTAAGTTCTGTCTCTTTAGTGCTGCTGCTGTTTGCAGCAGCGCCCCCTGCCTTTAGCGTAGCACAACTGCTGGCCGTGAGAGCTCCCCGACTGCGAGCGCCCTCAGCAAAACAGGGACGTAGCTGGTCAGTAAAGTGTGTGCGTTTGGGTCAGGATGAGAAGTCTGCGGACTTTTCTTTCAAACAGCAATAACTCGCTTAAGGAATAAATAATGGATGTAAAATAGGTGATGATGGCGCCACCTTTAGGTCCCGAAGTGTAAAGTCATGTTAAAAAAAGCTGTGTCATTAAAAATGATGTGCAAACAAAATTACAGGTTAAATAAGTCATTTTACCTCCTCCTGTGTTGGTTGGTCAAATGTTGTTTGGTCTCAATACATTGTTACACTTTTTATATTGTACCCACTGTTCAGCGCTGCACAATATGTTGGCGTTATATAAAGAGTACTAATAATTTTTTTGACGCAACCATAACCACCGTCCTGATTTGACGTGAGTATGGTCTGACATTGACGCAGGCTTTCCGCGCATCAAAAAATTGACATGGGCCAAAAGGCATTCGTTCTGCACTGTTATGATCTGGCCAATTAAATATAATGAAGTCCCTCTGCTCTCAGAACCATCAATGGCAATTTGGAGGACATCTACAGGTACAGCTGCTCCACTACTGATCCGTTGTGTAGAATCAGTTCAAAAACAAAAAGCTTCCTGTGCGCAGACACGTTCCTAAAAAACACAAACAGAGGCAGCTGTGCGAGGTGCGCTCAGCTAAGGGTGAGATGAGGTCTCTGATTTTGGGGCAGGTACGGGAAGACTAGAAAACATGTCGGTTAGCAGCTGCATGATGTTATTCACCAAAGACGAAGAACTTATCCCGAGAGCTTTGAGATCCTTACTTTGCACAGCTGCACAGACACGGGCTCTTCCATGTCTCTGCTCTGACTGTGTTGCGGAACAAAACATAATGTCTAGGTTGCGTGTACTCTAAACGCCTTTGTTTGCGATTGTCCTCCTGAAAGGTGGTGATGATTGGTGGATTTAGTGGAAACACACATAAGAGTCACAAAAGAGTAGGACAGTCAGTGGGCCAAAAATATAACTGAGCCAAAACTGAGGTTTAAGAGAGCACTGAGAACGAACAAGAGCTCTAGTGTCCTCCACCACGGTGGGTCCTCGACTCGCTCAAGGCTCGATGGTGTCATTACAGAGAAGACTAAACCATATGCAAATCAGACTGCTATCACCCAAAAAGGGCAGCCAGTACGACACTTTACAATTTCCACATGTACGTCACAGTGATGAGGCGATGGGAAACAGGGACAAAGCCATTGAGGGGACATACTAAGAAACCAAGTGCATGCTGTGGAATAACCAAAAACTGCTTGAATGAACGTCTCTAGTTATGCACGACTTCTGACCTTCCCCGATCACCGCACTCAAGCAAATGTGGGCAAGCCTTAGTGTGGTCTTCTGATCATATCATAATAAATAATGAAGTCAGAATTACATTTCTGAGAATGGACAACTGTGAGATAACACATCTTCGAGACATGGATGGGTACTGTGATAGTTGTGGCAGGGATTGGCAGCCCAAATGTAGGGGACAAATGGCAAAGTGGCAGGATACAGTTGAGGCAGGGTATTTATTTACAGGTGAGATCAGATTTTGTAGGTTACAGGTTACACTGATACATACATCAGCCAGGAACAAATGGGGACGCATAGAAGGTTGGGTACACAGCATGATGTACATGGGAACGTGGTTACAGCAGGGCTTCAGAAAACAGAAAAACAACAACAGAGCACAGGATACACCACAAAGGCATTGATACATAGGGGCAACACCCTTAAATTGCATGTCTGGACTGTTAGCAGTCCTGGGAATGTCTGTGGCCATCTACAGGTGGACTAGCAGGAAAACCAGGAATGGATCATACAATGGTCCCAAAATCAAGGCACGAAAAGTGCTGGCAGGGCTTAGGTCATGACAGAACAATTGTGGCCCAGGGTGAATCCTGACAGGTACAGAGCATATATAAACTGGTCTGAATCTCTGTTCTCATTAAAGTTGTTCTCTCTTATTACACCACGTATAAGGTCTCCCTAACGCGCTTTACTACCAGACATTACTTTTTTACCGAGTCATATTTTGACATCATGGTTATATGGTACCCCCTAATAATACAGGGTAATAGAGTCATGAACGCTTATCTCATTGTGTATCAGCTACACCCCTTGATACAGCTCAATAAGGTAATTACTGGTTGCATTATTTCTGTGAAGCAGACTAACTTGGAATTTTGGTTATTTTATGTGGTATTAGACTGATGCACAAATGGTAAGGTTTCCTCCACAATGTCTAGGAGGACCAGACGGGGCTTACCAAAGGGCAAGTGAGAGACTTTCTCGAAAAATGTCTAAATTCTTTCATATGTCCCCAACATTCACCTATCGGAAATAGATCAACCACCAACGTTAAAGGACATATCCATGTGTGGATCCCCTTCTCATTGTGACTTGAGGGGCATCAGCTACTACTTCCACACAAGGTCCAACTAAGACCAGAAGAAGACATGACTAGCATTTTGGCTCTGACTGACATTTTGTTTGGATTAAGGCTGATATGTGCATGATACGTGTTTCCACTGTTATGGCACAGGATAAATAAAATATCATTTAGACATAAGTAGCAAGTCAACAAAGGCCAAGATGTGGAGTTTCTCTGAGCTATTGTCCGATCTCAATGTTCTCACACATTTTGTACCATCCTATGGTGGAGGCAGACATGATCTTCAATGACATAGTAATGTCGATGTGTGTCCAGATAGCAGAGAGTCCGCAAGTTCTAGATTTCCCCTGGTTGAAAGTCCTCGGTGACCATAACCGTACTGAGCCTAATGGATTCATTAAACCCAACAGTCCAAATCATCCGAGATCCGAACTAATTTGGACGAGACAGGCAAGAAATCAGCACTCGGGTCAAGTGGAATCTACAAGCAGATTTTATTTCCTTTCCGTGGAATTTGCTGAATGAAGGAAAAACCCTGAATTCATTGTGGTTTCCTCCTCCTAATAACACAAATTTCTTTCCGTCTCTTTGATTTCCTTCGGATGTTGCAGCAGATTACTCTTGCTTGTATATTCAGATCGGAGACGTCGAGCGGAGCCTCTAGCGCGATGTGACAAGTCGCGTCGCACTAGTGTGTACAGCTTGGTATCAGACGTACACCAGTATGAGGCACAAACAAGGAACGACTCCTCCAGGCAACATTGCTCCTCCGACGAAAAATTATTTCCGACGAATAATTGGAAAAAAACACAAGGAAAGCAATGCATGAAATAGACATAAAGACTGTGAATACTGAGCCACCGAATAAGAAACGCGATGGTGGTTGGTGGAAACCATCTTACTGACAATTACTTTCATTTTATTTTTTCCGATTAAACGAGTCTGTCCTGGACAGTGGGTGATTCTGAAGAAATGACTGCTGTAGTGATAGTGTGGATTCAATGACTGACACAATACATGGGATACACTTAGCATATGATATTAGTGCAATGCATCACAATCCCAAGTGTCTCGCAATGGGACGTTTGGGCCTAGAAAGCCAGGATCCACCAGTCGTGAGGCCGAGTTCCCGTAACTTGGCAGCCACGATGTTACATTTCCCTGCCTGAATTACCGCCGCTTCGAAATTGCTAATCACCTGAAGTCGTCATCAGATAATGGTTTAATATGTAGAACATGTAAGCCCACCCACTCCCCATCCAAAACCACACAGTCCGGATCCCCCTATGTACAATTAACCCCACAAAGTGGAATATTCTAAAAGGTTAACCCCCAATAATATATTAAATAAAAAACTAACTCCCCCCACCAATTAACCTTAGTCTAATTAAACCGTAAAAGTAAATAATTCCATCACCCCATTAACCCTATACTAAGGCATTAACTTCCTACCCGACTAGCTCCCCCCCACCCCTTAACCTAATAATTAAACCGTAAAATTAAATAATTCCATCACCCCACTAACCCTATATTAAGGCATTAACTTCCTACCCTTTCACAGGCTAAACTAGATCTAAATCAACCCGAGACAACTCTATATACAACATGCGACAAATCGGCCGCAGTGAGGACATACGCATTCTGCACTTAGGAAGCTGCCAATGGACAGTTTCCGGTGCATTTCTGCAAGATATCAGGAGTGACTTATCACTAAGGTATGGTCAGGGGAAGGGCTTTAACCAACCCCGAGACTCACAAACATCATGTGACTCACTTGGGTTACGTTTTGAAGACCAAAACATTGCATGGGCTTCTGTAAATTAAGCTCCTTGACCTCTATTGGAGTACTGAGCTCTGAATTTCCATTTTTGGCTACTAGATTGAGTTTTTGGCCATTCTGGGACCAAGACGCCCTGCTTGTCATCAAGAATCTTTCTAACGAACATGTGATGTGCGACTCCGTTTGTTTATTAAAGGCCCAATGGAGTTTGAAACTGATATGACAAAGGTACAGTAGGTTGAGGAGGCCATGGCAGAGAAACAATAGGAGATGTGAAGGATGGACATAGACACAATGGACTGGCAATGAACAAGCAATGGATCAGTGGGTATGAAAGGGATGGAGCAGAGGCAAGCCAAGAGTCTTATCTCAAGGTCCATGGAACAAATAATCTAGCATTGACACTTGCTAGTGATGTTCACCCTCTTGACATTGTCATGATTTGCATGGGATGGAGACCCAATTACACATATACCAAGCAACATCCTAACTGCTGATCCTTGGAATGGCCAGATTAATGCTAGCTATGACGTATACACAAAATTGAAGGTCAAACAAGACAAGGGTCATCCATAGCACTGGCAGTCAGAAAACCTAAGTCATGCACAGTACAGATAGTCAGACAAGTCAGGGGTAAACGTGCAAAGGAGTACAGATAGGTCAAAAAACCAAGACAGAAATGGTACATGGGAAATCAAAACAGATTTTGCAGAAAGCGTTCTCGGGTAAACTAGAACCACGACAGGGCATTGAGGAAATGGTGCCATGGGATAAAATAGCCAGTGGGATGCATTGTTTGGATCGCATCATTTTGGTGTGCCAAAAGTCTGCAATGGGCATGTGGTGTCAGACGAAGAATGCACCGAAAAATGGTTGCAAGAGAGTCAAACATGAAGCCATGTGAAAGCACCACATCAAAACACATCAAAGCAACCCTGAAGCAAGACGCAACACTGGTACGTGTACGCACATCACCGAGTAAGGAGGAATGCCGGAGCTGTGACAGAAGTACTAAAATCTATTTGTCTTTGGTTGATAGTAAGATAACTGGAGAGAGGGTGTACAATACCCAGGGTGGGGCTACAGCTAGAAGTGTGAGCACTTGGTTCCAATTACCAGAATTGGACACTGGACAACTGGACAGTCTCTGAACAATTATTATTATTATATTGTTGCCTCGTTTTATTTACCTTTCGTCCGACGTAGCTCCTCCTCTTCGGCTCAGGGACTCCCGAAAGTCCCTAAGGCTTTTCTGCGCAATTTGCGCACCGCAACGGGTCTTGGAAACTTTGTGTATGCGAGCTCCGTAGCGCCTACGCAGAACGATGGATAGAAGCTGCGTGAATGCACAACTCTGGTCCATCACGTAATCTCCGAGACTGATCGCTACAGATACAGTGACATCGGCACATTCGACGCGTGCTGATGTCTCTAGTAATCGAGTAGTAACCGGCAGTCAGGAAAATCGAATTCCCCAGCTGTCGGTGACACTGGGTGGGGTGGAGGAAACTCCTCCACTTCACCCAGCATTTTAAGCAAAACGTGGAGGCTGAGGTGGGGTAAAGTGCGGGCATTCCGCACATCCTGAACATTTTAAAAATATAAAGTGGTGGCGATGTGTAGTGCGTTCCTTTAAGGAGGTTTAAGCAGCTCTGAATTAAAAAATATTGGGCTCTATTACATTCTGTGCGCAAACGTTAACGCGTGCGCAAAAACGCATTAACGTGAGGGGCAAAACCCTTTGCGCTGACCGTCGTATTACAACGTCGGCGCAACAAACGCGCGCATACGTCTAACGCGGGTGGACTTGCGTGAACCCAGCGCGAGCATACTGTACTGCGCGCGTCCTATACTTAACAGCGCAAATGCGTTTGTGCGCTGGTTCGCGAATGGTATTACAATCTATGCGCAAGAATTAACGCACAGCGTTTGCGCGCATAATTTTAACGTCTTTTAAAATGTTAATGGCAAATATGAACGTCCTGGCCGAAACCAAATACACCAGCCTGAAAAAAAAAAATACAGCAACGTATAGTTACACATTCTACACATACCCAAACCAATAAAATAGAGAAGTTGTGCGGGTTTTTATTAATGCTGCAGCATATATACTCAGATTGATTTTGACAGGTGCAAAAACGTAACAGGAGACAATTGTGGTTCTTAATTCTGATTGGCTGAATCGCGTGAAAAAACAGTCCGCACAACGATTTCTGCGCGCAGCGTTAAATGCGCGCACATTTTTGCGTATTTTTTTTACGCGCGTTACTTTTTTGATGGATGAAAAAATGCGCTCGGATTGTAATGCTAGCGTTGATTTACGCGCGTTAACGTTTAACGCTTTGCGCACAAATTAACGCGCTGAACGAGCGTTTTTGCGCAAAGAATGTAATAAAGTCCATTTTTTTTAAAACAGGAAAACATATTTTTCCAAATATCCGCCTGGAATCCTTTTCTATATTTACTTAAAAAATGTTTTCTATACAGTGCAAATCTATTTAAATAAACTAAAGTTAATCTCTTCATATTTACAATCGAGTGAATTCGTCTCCCAATAAGGAGCAGCAGGAAATCTCCGCAAGGGGACGGGGGAAGAAAACAAAACAGCTGACGGGAAGAGTAAAAATGTTGCCGTAATGTGTTCCTGCCTACAAGCAAATATGCCTAAACGCCGGGCACCCAGGCAATGCGAAATGCATTCAAAGTGTTTAGCACAAAGGATTAATCGAATTATAATTTAATCATCTGATCAAACACTCATTAGCATAATCACTTGAGGGGAAAGCTGCTGCGAGAGCACGTCGAAGCACCCTGGGCTGTGTGCGGACGTGGAAAATCATGGATCGCCGACGCGCTCAGCGTCACAAACTCCCAAATTACAGCGAGTCAGCTACTTAGCTTGTTAACTAGGGTATACATCATTCTCTTTTAAGAAAGTCGTTTCATTTAAGGCGATGGGTCACCCTTATAATGAAAGTTTATTCATCTACATCTAGATCTACATCTATTACATTGATCATCCTAAAACGGGGACGCTAAGGTGGATAATGTGCGCCTGCAGGTTTCCCCTTAGCATCCCCGTTTTAGCTCCATATTACAGGGCAGGCGCTAATCCAGCGGCCTGCACTGTAACTCTGCGCTAAGCCTCGGGTTGCTCGAGGCAGCGATAAGCGTCGCCGCCAGCATCCCCTCCAGGATCTCGCCTGGCGAGATCCAGCAGGTCGGCGTAGTGATTCACGGAGGGATACTGGGGGACTTTTCCCCCTAGTCTCTCTCTGCTCCTGGCTGCAAGAAGAGGCGGATCGAGCCGCCGTTTTCACCGCGGGATTAGAGAAGAGTATCTGATTTTTTTTCCTGTCTTTTTTGCTGGCGCTGATGGATTCTGCAGAAGCTGTATCCGTTAGCACCAGGTCCTGGCTGTGAGCAACGTTTCAGTAACCGCGGCGGGGCGGTAAATAGCGTTAGGACTTTGTAATCCTAACGCTAATTAACTCTTTGCTCTCCACATGTTAAGCATGGGGGGCGCAAAGTACAGTAACCTCGTGCTGAAAAGCGCAAGATCCGAATCACTAATGGGTTGTTTAACTCGTTAGGGTTCTGTCATGTTCCACAGATGAGGATGCGTGATAGCGGTTTAATAGATGAACCTTCAGACAGACCAGGATAAGTAAGGCAACGAAATCAGGGGAAACACCAGTAAACTGCATTTGAAACCAGGAGGAAACTGGAAACCAGGAGAAGACAATCAGATGTCCTTCCCTTGCAACAGTGGGTTTAAATAGAGAGCCCTGGCCAGCACACACCCCCTGCAGGAGGGTCTCCAGCCTCCAGCCACGCCCCCTCTTAGGCCAAAGGATAGCCTGGATACCCTGGCTCCCCCTAGCAAACCCAGACAGGAAACACACCCCCTGGAGATGCAACGCCTCCCTCTAGCACCCGCCAGGCTTCTGCGAGAGGCCACGCCCCACGCCAGGAACGCATGATGGCGGCCATGTTCAGCGTCCTTACCGGGTGCCGCATCCTCCTGCCAGGGCGAGCTAGGAAAGGATCCATTCTTACTCCCGATGAAGCCGGTGTGGTGATCGGAGAAACACACGTTGGTGTTGAATTTTCTTTTATAATGTCTCTGAGCTGGAGTGAACAGGCTAATAACTCAGGCTAATAATTGTGGCATTGGTGCTATATAGCAGTGTTGTGGTGACGTTCATTGTGCGTTGCAGCAATCAATCCTTACAGGACATTTAATGGTCATTGAGCTCTTGGCGAGGTGTGGCATTTCTATTGTAGACTGCTGTCTGACTACCATACTCCCCGCGGAATTACTTCTGAGTTCTATGTCGAGTTCAATTTAGTGCCACGTACGCATGTAGCAATGTTTGCAACAATATGGTTATTTGTGGCAATCTCCATTGATGGTCTTTAATTAGCAATTAGTACCATAGCCAATGTGCAAACCCAAACCACATTCTGCCGTTGTTTGTATTAAGCCTAATATGTTTAACCTCTGTTCTGTATTGTGTATATGTTTTTTATGTGTCTGTTCGTTTTTTTATCATCATAATTATTAAAAGTTATGTTTTACTATTCAGCATCCTGATATTCGTATGAGGAAGTTTTTCTTTCTCTTTGTTGTGGTATAGAGCTAGGAAAGGAACCCGGACCAGGCCCCCCCACCAGAGCCGGAGCGTCACGAGCACCTCGCAGCCGACCACCACCCGGTGCCGCCCCGCCAGCCAAAGCCGCCGTGCCAAAGGTCGGCTGCCACAATGCCCAGCACGCCGGGACCCCCCTGCCAGACGGGTAAGGCCTGACAGGTTCGAATTGTAATATGGTGCGCCCGTGCTAGGGCAACCAAGGCTAACATTAACACTCACACAGCTGAACGCTAGCGTTAGCGTTTTGAATGTAATATGGCCCTAGTCTATTGGCATAAACGTACAAATCAAGTATCTTGACACATTGGTCCACGAAATCCTCGGGCATCTGTGTGAGGAATATACAGGTCTATTCACTAAAGGGGAAACTCAGGAGAAGCGAAAATTCTAATTGAATTTAACCAAACAAGGAAAATTCTCACATTTATCTCACTTTCCAAATCGGACTATTTGGTCTAGATTGTTCTCTTATCCTGCCAATTCTCCTGAGTTTCACCTTAAGTGAATAGACCCGATAGTTCTGCTCTGTTGGACAAACTGGACCAATGATGAGTAGAGTCCAAAGGCCAGAGGGGGTGACCAAAGGACTTGCCCATCCAGTGCTTGAAAGACTAGATTTACAACAGCATTGGTCAAACCTTGGAAAGTGTTCCCCAGATTACGATGGTCTTGGACACGTGGGATGACCAGGAGATCAGATGGTATACTCAATTGGCACTCATAAAACGGTATTGGCCAGCGTGGAAACTGAAAGATCCTTCTGACTGGTTCATTGGCAACTCTATGGTACAATTCAGAAGATGTTCTAATCCTGTACATGATCTGTCCACATCCCACCTTTGGTTCGCGTATCGACCAGGCAGTTTTGAAGAGCCAAGTCTGGAAATAGAAAGATCGTTCTGACGAGTTCAGTGACGGTTTTCTGGTGTGATTCAGAAGATCTTGGCAGGAGCTTCTGACCTCATTCATGATCTGCCCACAACCCACCTTTGGCTCACACCTTGGACAGGTAATTTTGAAATTTTGAATAATTAACTGGGAGATCAAAAGTTCTTCTCAAATTACCATTTATAAGGCTGAACTGGCCAACATAGAATTAAAAAAATTCTTACGATGGACTCAGTGTCAGGTTTCTGGTGTGATTCAGCAGATCTTGGCAGAATCTCCTCACCCCATTGATGGTCTTCCCACATCCCACCCTTGGCTTGCCCCTTATCCAGAGGCAAGTTTTGAAAAGCCAATGTAACTCTGAATCTTTGAGCAATTGACTTGGAGATCAAAGGGTCTTCTCAGATGACCATTTTTAAGGTTGTACTGGCCGGCATGGAAATCGAAAGATCCTTCTGATGTTTTCAGTGTTGGCTTTCTGGTGTGATTCAGCAAATCTTGGCAGGACCTTCTTACCCATTTATGATCTGCCCACATCCCACCCTTGGCTCACGCTTTGCCTAGGCAGTTTTTGAAGAACGCATTCTAGTTGTCACATTCCTCCTGAATAACTATAGTACTGGTCCCTGTATGCAGAACAACTATCCTACACTTCCCATCCTTCGAGTAGTCGGTGCGTCTAACTATATCAGAATCGGAGGAGAACATAACCAGTAACAGACCAGGGGTTAATACAATATGGAATGTCAGAAGGAATGCCATGGGTTATTTACCAGGTTATCAGGAATGCCAGGGGTCGTATACCAGAGCAGGATATCGAGAATGCCAGAGCTCGTATACCAGAGAGCGTTATCGGTAATGCCAGGGGTTGTATACCAGAGTAGAGTGTCAGCCAAATGCCAGAGGTCATGTTGCCAAATAGGGTAGTCAAAAGAATGCCAGGGGTTAGGAGCCAGGAGGAGAGTCACACAAGCCAAGTCGGTACACAGAAATCACAATAAGATACACAAACACTAAGAGGCGTGAGAACAACATCAGGGTAACATGCATAACTCACGCGACTGGTTTTAAACCTGGCAGGCGCTGCGTCACCACGCCGCGTCCCGCCGACAACCGTATCACGTGATTGCAACCGTCCACTTCTTCACTCAGCGGCCGGACAGGAAGCAGTGTGGAAGGTGCTGCCGGCCACCATGCTATACAGACAGTGTGGGACGTATCACGTGACACTAGTCCTAGATATTTGAGCAACGCATTTATAGAATTGTATCTTTTTCCTCCAGCATAATAAGACTTTACTCTGGCTTTGTCATTCCTGTTGATTGATTTGAGCCAACATTCAGTTTCTTGAGGAACTAGTCCATCTAAGATATTTTACATGTATTTAAAAAACATAAATAAACACAGGCTTTAGATGAATCATGGGTCATAACATTCTCCCACAGCCAATTAATCCATGTCTCATTAAGGTCTATAACCAATTGCACAAGACCATGAAGGAGTCACATAAACATCAGCAGAGCTTACATGTAGCTGGAAAGGTTCCTCGTAATTTCGATGGCTGAATTTTACTGAAAAATGTCTCCACTGGTATGAAAAGTGAAAGCTTTATGGATTTCCTTTGGCAAACCCTGTATATTTGTAAACATTAATTGTGAAAGGAACATGGGTTTTCATTTATGCGTACATCATCGTTTTCTATTAAAAGGGGCAACAGCTGGCATATTCACTGGCACGCAGTGATGTCGCGCGGGATACGAGCTGCTACGTTTCCTTTCCAATTGACTCTTCAATGTACATCAATCTGTAGCTGATTGGGAAGGTCCCTCGGGTGCGTCCCCCAGAAGCATGTCGCCAGAAGCTAAGTGAAATCATAAAGAGAGCGCTTCCAGGGTTTATTTTGGGCATGTGTGAGGTGCGATCGAGGCATAGACTGCACAGCCAGCCAGAATGGAAACCAAATGTAAATGGCCGTACAGAAAAGTGGGGAATAAAGGTGGCTTTCGTGATTATTCCAAACTCATTGTGTGATGGCAGAGCAGCTACGCTTCGTAGATGTATTGTACAGATTGATCAAGGTTCTTCATGATTGGAAGAGGTGGTTTTGTCTTCCAAGGACGTTCTCAAGGTTACTTTAGCTGCAAACACATAGACAATGTAGTATCCAAGGTGCTGCTCTTGGTATTCCATGCAGACCAGTCCTTTCTACCAGTGGAAGCTTAGCGCTAGAGGTAAACCTGAGGTTAGGATGACTCGGTTCTCCACATCCTACTTCAGACAGGTTACCTGCTCTCTTTTAGCCCAAAATCCCCTTCCTAGGAGGTTTGCATGATGGTGTTTAGCCGCTTCAGTGCTGAGCTATTTCACCCCTGTGTGCTGAGCTTATTTTGACCGTTTTGTGCTCATCATGTATAAACACGATCTGAAGTCATGTTTTATTATACGACCCAGACAAATTATATATTCTTTTCTTCAGCAGATTCGTAATATATCATTATTAGATGTATACGTCATGCCCTGCCAGAATGTTATAACAAAAAATGTAAAAAGTTTGAATTTCCATTAAAATTTCAATCGTCTACAGCGCATAATTTTTTTTTTTTTTAACATTTTATCATCCGAGCCTATCAGGGTTATTCAGAGAGCAGTGAAAAGCAGGAGAATGACTGGAAAATGGAAAATTCTAGGTCAAAATAGCCAAACCAGAAAAATTCTCCCATTCAGCTCACTTTCCAAATCGGGTATTTTGACCTAGAATTCTCCATTCTCCAGTTATTCTCCTGCTTTTCACCGCTCTCTGAATAACCCTGTTTGTGGTTATATATTCTATGGGTACTCTGGTTAAAAAAAAATTAGAAATGGGGACCTGTTACTGTATTTTTCTGAGAAAATATGCGATTTTAACTAAAACTGAAGAAAAAAATTTCATCGTGGGAAATGAGAAGGTGGGTTAGTGTAGCATCATTGTTCACATTAGAATTAAAAAGTGAATAATAGTGCTGCATTAATAAATAAAAATATATATACTGTATTTTTTTTATTTATTTCTATTTTTTTATTTATTATATTTGTACACATAACCTGGTCATGTTTGATATCATTGGAAAGGTTATGCTCTGGCCTTTCCAACAATACCAAACAGGACACTCTACCTTCTATTGATTGGGAGGAATTCTCTCCCCAGTTGGGGGTTCCCTTTCTGACGTCCCCGCGCACATTTGTGACGATATCAGTGAACAATCATTGCATTGTGTGGGAAGTATTCAAAGGACATCACCAGGGGGTAGATTAGAAGTCTTTTAAGCTCCCTGTTTTAGTTCATTCAGCTGACTCCTCTTATCTCAGTTAGTCTGGAGAGCAATAGCCTCCTGCAGCCTTATCTAAACACCTCATTAACTGTTAAAGACTGTAGAAGATAAAGCACAGCAAAAGTAGCAAACCTTTTGGGCGGATTTCGGTAAATGTTGCATCATGGGAAGAATCCACAAAATGGAAACAGGAGATAAATACCTAACTTTATTTTACTTTTTTACATGCAATTACGTAAAACAAAGAGGAAAAGACAGCAGCATGCATTTTACAATGTGTTTTATAAGGTGGGGGGGTTTTTGTAATGCACAAGTAATCTAGTTACAGCTTATGTAAGTGGCAGTGTCCCATTAACCTCCCTGGTGGCCTAATTGTTGTGAAAAAACGTGTCTAAAAGCGGTCTATTTTTATTTTTGCCCCCCCTAGCGGTATCTCGAGTGTTGCTCAGGGTTAAATTCCTATGTTGGAAGCGGTAACCCCGAGCAACACTAGGGATGCCGCTGGATACATCACCTCTCCCTGCGCTCCCTCAATGTCCCCAGCTGCCTCCTCCGGCGACCGCGACCTCATTACTTCCTGGTTCCTTCCTCGAGAGAAGGAATCCAGCAAGTAAAACGCAGCGATCGCCGGAGGAGACTGCAGAGATCAGCGAGGGAGCGCAGGGAGAGGTGATTTATACAGCCCGAGTGTGTCTCGGCGTTACCGCTTCCAACATAGGAATTTAACCCCGAGACACATTCGGGAACACCGCCAGGGAGTTTAAGAGTGATCAATGCTCGTAAATCATCCATGCTCTGTGATCCAAGCTTCTTTCATCAATGCTTATGTTTTCTGGAGACGGATAATACATGTATGATCACTGTGTACATCACGCCACACGTATGCAGAGCGCCGCCCTTAAGGGAGTGGTAGTCAGGGCCCAGAACTGAATGAAATGTAGGGGAAAAGGTAAACAGCGGGAACCTGCACCGCTGCTTTGACCAGGGTGCCACACGTGGCTCAAGTAATCCTATAAATAAAGCATGCAGGTTTACACTGGCCACAGCAATGGAGTTCAAGGGGACATCAAAACACTTTCTCAAAAGGCCTATGGTCTTGCTAGTGCCTTCCATCTATTGCAAAATAGACTTTTGCTTTCACCAAGACACTTTATTCCCAATTTAGGATGTTTTAAAAGCCACCTTTATAGACTCTAAGGATTGATGACTGAGGAGGGCTTTTATGAAGCCGAAACGCGTCGCATCACCTGCTTTTTAGAGATATTTTTTACCTGTTGTTATACTTCATACATTTTATTTTAACTTTAATTGGCCAGTCATTATATTTGATGCTCCTATCCTTATGCGCATGGTTTCCAGCAGCAGAAGGCTCTGCATCTACTGCAAGAGTAGATTCATGGCACTTCAGGATGTATGAATAAGGGACATCTACTTGTACCCTGCACCCACCAATAAAGAAGGGGAGCGCCACCCTCTATTTGGCCATAGGCACCTGCTTCCCAGAAACGGGACATATCAGACTCTAGAGAAAACACTGAGAAGACAGGAGGATCACCCTCAAGCAGTGGCAGAAGTACCAGGGTCGCAGCGGTCACACTTGCGACCGGACCCTGGCACTCCGCCACTGGAGGGGGGCTCTGGCAGCCACAGATGGCTCTTCAGTTCGCTGCCAGATTCCAACAATCAGCGCCGGAATCTGGGAGAGCAGTGCCGCCGGCCGTTCCTCTCTCTACGAGCGGCCGCCGGCTTGCAGCGTGGCCGCTCGTCTGGGATGGGAACCACCTGACCAGCACACAAGATTGTGGAGTTCACGTGAACTCTGCGATCTCGCGAGAACGCAGCTGCGCTGGTCAGGTGTTCCCGGCGAGCGGCCATGCTGCATGCTGGCGGCTGCTCGTAGGGAGAAGAACGGCTGCAGACAGGAGGTGAGAGCTGGGGGCAAATATATCCACGTGAGCTGGGGGCAATATATTTATCCATGTGAAATGGGGGCAATATATTTATCCATGTGAGCTGGGGGCAAATATATTTATCCATGTGAGCTGGGGCAAATAAATCCATGTGAGTTGGGGGCAATATATTTATCTATGTGAGCTGGGGGCAAATATATTTATCCATGTGAGCTGGGGCAAATAAATCCATGTGAGTTGGGGGCAATATATTTATCTATGTGAGCTGGGGCAAATATATCCATGTGAGCTGGGGGCAAATATATCCATGTGAGCTGGAGGAAATATATCCATGTGAGTTGGGGGCAAATATATCCATGTGAGCTGGGGGCAATATATCCATGTGAGCTGGGGCAATATATATCCATGTGAGCTGGGAGCAGTATATATATCCATGTGAGCTGGGGCAATATATTCATGTGAGCTGGGGGCAATATATCCACGTGAGCTGGGGCAATATATATCCATGTGAGCTGGGGGCAATATATTCACGTGAGCTGGGGCAATATATCCATGTGAGCTGGGGCAATATATATCCATGTGCGCTGGGGGCAATATATATCCATGTGAGCCGGGGCAATATATCCATGTGAGCTGGGGGCAATATATATCCATGTGCGCTGGGGGCAATATATCCATGTGCGCTGGGGGCAATATATATCCACATGAGCTGGGGAAATACTATCTTTTTTTATATTGCAGGGAGAAAAAAAGTAAAATATAGATTTTTTTCAGGGGGCCTACATGGATTCTTGCACCGGGGCCCTCAGGTTTCTAGTTACGCCACTGCCCTCAAGTACCCCTTAAGTACTACTGGATTTCTTATTTATTTCCTTTTTTTTCCCACTGAACTTTGTTATCACTCTTGGGATTCAGGCACCATTATTTGTTATGTGATTTCATCACCGTTATCTGGACTTTGCTTGCATTGTTGCATGCTCTTTATAATGATTCATAATTGTAGCACATACAATATGTGTTACATAAGTGTACTCACTGGTATAGCAACCTTTTGCGCCGTGTTAGATACTCTTTACGTTACATACTATAAAATACATACACTGTATAACTACTGCATTTACTATATCTCATGCTACTGTAATGTAACCTGTAAAGCGCCGAGTACACCTGTTACACTGTATAACTACTGCACTTACTGCACCTCCCTCTCTCTGCTGTAATGTAACCTGTAAAGCGCTGAGTATATTATGATTGTTATATAATGGGGAGTGAGCACCAGACCCGCTCCCTGGACTCTGCCTGTAACTGGGATCATTTCTTAAATTCATTAATATCACACGGGTTAATTATCCTGCGGAATACGAGGAAGCTATCATCATGTCAGCGTTTCATTAAAGGACAAAAGGAAACGCGCCAAGACGTACGGCCCGGATGGGAATAATTCCGCAGAGCCCCTCGTGTTACACCGACCTTTACAAACATAAAACGAATGTCGCTGAGCGTGCGGTTTATATCCCTCCTCCCTGCGAAGAGTTAAAGGACACAAAGGCAAAATAAATAAATAAACGGGAGCCGTCCCAAAGCTTTCAGCACAGGCTCTAATGGCTTTTCCTCGCGTCCCGCTGCAGACGGGCCGCTCTCCGCAGAACGTGTCAGCCCCCGCAGGCGCTCAGACACACGATTTAAATGGCTATTAAGCAACATCAAATCGACGCGAGCTAAAAATACCCCCAACATGCAACATTCATGCACGCGTTGACTCATCATAAACTGCCACTCGCTGAATATTCATCAAAATCGCCGATTTTGTGTCTCCTCTTATTTTTTATTTATTTTTTTCTTCCCAACCTTGATCGACGCTCATTGCGATGATAAGACGCGTCTGTTATAATGAGCACGAGAGAGGCGCGCGCGGGAATCACGGCTCTGGAGCCGCATCGCTCGCTATTATTTTTATTCTGAAATCGTTGGTGAATGTAAACGAGGCGCAGGCCGGGCTGCGCGTAACATGCTGGGCACGTCCGCAGGCCCAGAACAAGGTTTCATCAAAGGCTGCCCTTTCCTGCATTCATTTATTTTCATCTCGCCAGGTTCTTCAGCAACATAAAAGGCAGGAGGGCGGCAACAGCTCATCCGGTATGGAGGGAATTTACCTTAATAAATGCGACTATGCATAAAATATCAATAATCTATATTAATAACAATCTATCATTAATTTACACTATATTATAAATATTATTATTATCATCATTATCATTGTGACGGAAGTCGCTTTGAACTGGGCGTACCCGGAATTAGCATTACTGTTGGGAGGTGTTGGACCGTGGGTTCTAGGGGGTCTCATACGTTATTTTCTTCCCCAACCCTCTCCTAGGTAATAGTCTCCCTGTGCCTATAAGGCCGGCGTCAGACGAACGCAGGATTAACGTCCGTGTTGCCTCACAGTTTAACGTCCGTTGTAGCATAGAATCATGATCAATGGAGACAGACACACGAAGTACGTGCGCACCGAACTGCGCACGCACAACGCACGTGGAAAACGGACGCAAGCTAGGCAAGAACGTAAAACCGCTATGTGCAGAATGCGCCACGTCCGCAGAGCATTCTGTGTGCGTGATGACACGAAGTCAGATGCAGCGCATTTGCGATGTCCAGCACCTTAACGCACAGAATGGCTTTTCATATAATGTACCAATTTTTATCATTTTTCATATTAATTTTGTTTCCCAGAATTCTTTCTTTTTTCAAGAAAAACGGACCATGTGGGGTCTACAATATCTTCCGTCAGTATGTCTGTCCATTATGCATGCACGCAGAGTGCGCTCAGACTGCATTCATCTGACCCTAGCCTTAGTGAACAGGATGTATTGTGTTATGTGTGAACATTGTTATTGTTCATATTATTGTCTATAAGGGGTTATTCAGACATTTCGGTGCTATCTTGTTCCCCGCACCTCCAGGAAACAAATTCCCAGACCCTACAGTGAATTCAGCATTCACTGCAGGGTCCTGAAGTGCAGGGAAAAGCCACCGCAAAACCGCCAACTTAAGAGAAGACAAAACACAAAACCGCCGAAATTATCAGATCGGATAGTTTTGACGGTTTTGCAATATTTTTTTAAATTCCGCAGAAATTATCGGATTGGACCGGATCCGATAAACCTCCACCAATCCGCATCTGGAAAAACCCAACGATCCACCGAACACAGCGACGACCAGCCGCCGGAAAAAAGGCGACAAGCTGACGAACGAGGTAAAAAAAAGCAAACAAACAAACGATTTAGGCTAGGGTCAGAGTGGGGCAGTCGGAACGCGCGTGCAGGCGCACTAAATCACGGCGGCAGTAGCAGCACATAACGGCCAATGACGGCCAATATACGCAGTACGTGCGTACAAAAGTGCGCCGACACCACGCAACCGGCAAATGAACGCATTTTTCTCAGAACGTGAAACCGCTGCTACAGACGTACAGAGTGCGCTGCGGCCGCATGGCAGCGTGTGTGCGTGATTAGGAGACGTCAGACGCTGCTAGTGTGCGGCCTACATAACGTTCAAACAGCCGGATTTCCCTAGAATTGCGTTGGTGAGTACCTGCGACTGTGCGACTGTGGTCGTCTGACCACTTAAGCGTATTCCGTGAAAAAATGCGTGCGCACGCATCGACGTACATTTTGACGGTGGCCGCAGAAAATGCGCTCATCTGTCCCTAGCCTTAAAGTTTCAAATTTGAAACACTGTTTGCAAAAAAATTACTGGACGAAAATGTCTGGAGTTAACATATAAGATTCTATGAATGACAATAAAAAGGTCTGTTACAGAAAAAAAAAAAGCTATTTAAAAACAATCAGATAAGAAATTTTGGCAAAAAAAATCCCCAAAAAAAGGCCTAAAAAAATCTTAACAGAAAAAAATAAAGAGACTTTTTGCTGCAGGTTAAAAGAATAAACGGTTTATTAGATATTGCATAAAAATGCTTTCTGAATAGCCGAATGGGCACGAAATATCACCGTACTGGGAAATTCACTGTTCGGTGCCATTTTGGACCAGATTGGCTCTCTCTGAATAACCCTACCCTGTATGTTTATATGTTACTGTTATTATTTCTAGTATCATTACTGTGTATGTCACTGCAGCCCTTTCCGACCCCTCTCTGTATAGTATTTGTTTTACACTTGTGAAAGGTTTGAGTGGTCTTTTTTGCCAAACATTGTCAGACCGTTGTATGTTTGTGGTATCTTTTATCTGCTCTATTCATGACCACATTGTGATTGCAATATGTCCGATTGTTTCTGGTGATTAAAAGGGGGTATGCTGCGGGGTTGGCTCACTTGAGGATAAAGGGAGGTCAAGGGTGTCCTCTTACATTGGTCTCCAGGTCCTTCCTTGCACTGTTTCTTTAAAGTCTATCTGTTTCACCCTACTACAAGGAGCTGTGGCTATTAACTGGGTGGGTTTAGGCCAGAATCAGTACCCTGGGATACTGACAGCGAGGAGAGCCTTTCTGCACATGAAAACCCATCCTGGGTCTGTACAGATTACCAAGTTACAACCGTTTATTGTTGTCTGTTATATGTACCGACCTGGGATTGCCTGATTTCTCAGATACTCTCCTGTACCGACCACTGGCTAGCAGGGCAGCCATCAGAAATGATGGGGCCCCTTACTAAACCTCACGATGGGGCCCCCCAGGGCCCCCCCTCAACCTCTAACAGCTTTTCTCCCCCTTCAAAAATAAAAAGGACATAACATAGCACCACAGCAATAAAACTCCCAGTAATGTGCAGTGTGTATTAGCTTATCACAGTATCCACAGCAATAAAACTCACAGTAATGAGCGGTGTGTCTGAACATATCACAGAATCCACAGCAATAAATCTCACAGAAACGGGCTGTGTATGATGGCCTTTGGGTCTGGGTCTGGGCCTGGGCCCTGGGTCTGGTCCCTGGGGTCTAGCCTGGGCCCTGGTCTCTGGGTCTGGTCCCTGGGGTCTGGGCAGGGCCGGATTAAGAGTATCATGGGCCTGGTGCAGAGTACTTTGTTGGGCCTTTTTATAGAAAAAAAATGAAACGGTCAGACCCTGCTTTTAAACCCCTCCTGGCGCACTGACGTCATTGCACTGCTGCAAAATAATGTCAGTTTCAGGGGGCCCCCCCGGTAGAGCTGGGAGAGTGCCTGAAAGGGAGGGTCCTTCAGTGAGAGAAAACATGAGAGGCATCGCTGGAAAGGTCATTGTCTGACCTTTTCAGCCATACCTCTCTTTATCTCCATAAGTGCCAGTCCACGCCGAATCGTGGACTCCCTCCAGAGGTGGGAGATATCTTGGATATCAGCCAAGCCTCCGGACTATCCCCCTGCTCACTCACGTCATTGCGCATGGACACAATGACATCAGTTAGGGAATTAACAATAAATCATACAGTAAATCATACAGTAAATCATGACCTCAAATAGTGTTTAAACATGGACACAAAACCGTACAAATTAGCTCAGCACACAGAGGTGAAATAACTCAGCAGTGAAAGGATTAACTATGACAGGCACAAAATGGTGTAAATGAACTCCGCTCACAGGATGACATGGCTTAGCAGCAAAGGGGTTAAAAGATTCTCTACAGAGTCCCTACTCCAGGGCATACACGCAATAAAAACTTTACATTGTCCATGAAACGTTGGCTCCAAACTAACCTTCTGGCACAGATCAGGGCTGCGGCAAACTGGTGACAGGCTATATGATCAATAATATATTTATTCTGATAAAAATATGACTTTTGGGTTCTGCTAACACTCATTTTTAAGCCTGCTGACCAAAACATTGTAAGAAAGAATTGCACATGTGTGGTTCAAATAGCCTGGCATTGAATGGGTTATTGTAGGGATGAAACCACTCAAATGGACATCACTATATAAAAATACTATATAACCATATCAACTAGGTGATAGGAGAAAATGTGCACACGGTCATTGGGAAAGAGATGGAAATCTGAAGACATGGACAATGTTTTAGAAATAAACATTGAAGGTGAGGTATAGTTACAGAAATGAAGAGTGGAAGAAAAACTGCCAGCAGGAAAAGACAAGAGGGCAGAGAAGCAAGAATGAAGAGGGGAGTCTGTGTGACTGCTGCAGCTAGAGGAATGGCAGAGCAATTTTCAACATATAACTGGGGGGGGGGGGTGGCTTGGGGAAAGACCTGTACAGGGATGGCACTGGATCAGCCTGAAGTAACTGATCTGTGCTAATGTGCCTCACCTGTAGCAGCCTATGTATCCATTGCCAGTCAGCTCAGCTGTGGTGGATGATCCGGAGATAGACCAGGGGGGGAGATGAGAAGGCCTCACACAAACCACCCCTCCCCCATGACAGCCGGAAGTTGAGCAGGAAACCTGCTGCTGTGCCACGTGCGATCAAGCAGAGCAGCAGGAGCGGCTGCCTGCTTGGGTCTGCACTGAATCTGACACCCCTCTCAGCTCATCATCCAGGGCGTGCCCCCCCCCCTCAATGCGTCCGTCACCTTTTGTAAGAAATCCTCCCCCTGCTGGTGGCCTGGGCTGGCACGCTGTGTGTGCTGGGAAGGTCTGCTATTTCCCTCCGAGGGCGAGGCAGGCTGCCCAGGCAACAGACAGTGCAGAGTGGATTCATTCACACGCAGCGCACTGTTTGCATTCTCCACCCCCCCTCTGTAATTAAATGAGCAGGCAGTCCATGCAGGCGGGGCACGTGACATGTCACATCACGTGATGATTACCTCCGCGATTGGCCTTTCTAACTTGCCTTCCCACTCTGCATGGGCCAGATCCAGCAGCTGCCTCGTAGTGTGTGTCTGCTGGCCGGCAAACGGCTCATCTTGGCTGGACTGCTGTGGGCCTATTTCCAGAAGGGGGCCTGGAGCGGCCGCTCCATCCGCCCCTACGTTAATCCGGCCCTGGGTCTGGGTCCTAGGGTCTGGGCCCTGGGCCCTGGGTCTGGGCCTTGACCCTGGGTCTGGGCCTTGGCCCTGGGTCTGGGCCCTGGGTATGGGGTCTGGACCCTAGGGTCTGGGCCCTGGGTCTGTATTTGGGCTTTGGGGTCTGGGCCTTGGGGTCTGGGCCTTGGGGTCGGCCCTGGGTTTGGCCTAGGGGTCTGGGCCCAGGGTCTGGGCCCTGGGTTTGGGCCTAGGGGTCTGGGCTCTGGGTCTTAGGGTCTGGACCCTAGGGTCTGGGCCTAGGGGGTCTGGACCCTAGGGTCTGGGCCTAGGGGGTCTGGGCCCTGGGTCTGGGCCTTAGAGTCTGGGCCCTGGGTCTGGCCTTAGGGTCTGGGCCCTGG
Source organism: Leptobrachium leishanense (assembly GCA_009667805.1). NCBI lineage: Eukaryota > Metazoa > Chordata > Amphibia > Anura > Megophryidae > Leptobrachium > Leptobrachium leishanense. Next base: position 24,351,286 of record CM019064.1, on the reverse strand, counting down.
GTTTGGGCCTAGGGGGTCTGGGCCTTAGGGTCTGGGCCTTGGGGTCTGGGCCTTGGGTCCTGGGTTTGGGCCTAGGGGTCTGGGCCCTGGGTTCGGGCCTAGGGGGTCTGGGCCCAGGGTCTGGGCCCTAGTGCCTGGGTCTGGGCCCTGGGTTTGGGCCTAGGGGTCTGGGCCCTGGGTCTTAGGGTCTGGGCCCTGGGGTCTGGGTTTGGGCCTAGGGGGTCTGGGCCCTGGGTCTGGGCCTTAGGGTCTGGGCCCTGGGTTTGGGCCTAGGGGGTCTGGGCCTTGGGGTCTGGGCCCTGGGTATGGGGTCTGGACCCTAGGGTCTGGGCCCTGGGTCTGTATTTGGGCTTTGGGGTCTGGGCCCTGGGTTTGGGCCTAGGGGTCTGGGCCCTGGGTTTGGGCCTAGGGGTCTGGGCCCTGGGTCTTAGGGTCTGGACCCTAGGGTCTGGGCCCTGGGTTTGGGCCTAGGGGGTCTGGGCCCTGGGTTTGGGCCTAGGGGGTCTGGGCCCAGGGTCTGGGCCTTGGGTCCTGGGTTTGGGCCTAGGGGTCTGGGCCCTGGGTCTTAGGGTCTGGGCCCTAGGGTCTGAGCCCTGGGTTTGGGCCTTGGGTTTGGGCCTTGGGTCTGGGCCCTGGGTTTGGGCCTTAGGGTCTGGGCCCTGGGTTTGGGCCTAGGGGGTCTGGGCCTAGGGGGTCTGGGCCCAGGGTCTGGGCCCAGGGTCTGGGCCTTGGGTCCTGGGTTTGGGCCTAGGGGTCTGGGCCCTGGGTCTGGGCCTTGGGGTCTGGGCCCTGGGGTTTGGGCCCTGGGCCCTAGTGTCTGGGCCTTGGGTCTGGGTCCTGGGGTCTGGGCCCTGGGTTTGGGCTTAGGGGTCTGGGCTCTGGGCCTTGGGGTCTGGGCCCTGGGTTGGGCCTAGGGGGTCTGGCCCTGGGGTTTGGCCTAGGGGTCTGGGCCTAAGGTCTGGGTCCTGGGCCTTGGGGTCTGGGCCCTGGGTTTGGGCCTAGGGGTCTGGGCCTCGGGTCTGGGCCCCGGGTCTGGGCCTAAGGGTCTGGGTCCTGGGCCTTGGGGGTCTGGGCCATGGGTTTGGGCCCTGGGTCTGGGCCCTGGGCCTTTGCCCTGGGTCTGGGCCACAGGGTCTGGGCCCTGGGTCTTGGGGTCTGGGCCCTGGGCATTTGCCCTGGGTCTGGGGTCTGGGCCTAGAGGTCTGGGTCCTGGGTCTGGGCCCTGGGTCTGAGCCTAGAGGTCTGGGCCTAGGGGTCTGGGCCCTGGGTTTGGGCCTAGGGGTCTGGGCCTTGGGGTCTGGGTCCTGGCCTGGGGTCTGGGTCTTAGGGTCTGGGCCCTGGCTCACCACTCGCTGTCTTCTATCTTCTTTTCTTTTGTCTTCAGCTCTTCTTTTCTTCACCTTTTCTTTAATCTTCTCTTCTTTTCTTCTGGTCTTCTTCCCAGCCCCTCCAGCTCCGGCGCGCAGCTTCACTGAGTGGAGGGGCGGAGCCAAAGCAACGTGCTTGGGAGGCCCCTCACACGCTGCTTGGCCCCGCCCAGCCAGGAAGTGAAGCTGCCAGGAGCCGGAGGAGACACAGTGTCTCAGTCTCCTCCGGCTCCTGCAGCAGCAGCAGGGACACAGCTCCGGATTCGGACTCATCGAGTCCGATACCGGAGCTGTTAAAGGGTGACGCCGCTGCCGTCGGGGGCCCGGGATCCTCCCCCCAGGCCCCGGCGGCCCGGGCCCCCACCGGGCCCGGGCCCCTTACGGCAGTATTGGGCGTAATGCCCTGATGGTGGCCCTGCTGGCTAGTATGTTGATTGTTGCTATTCTGCCTTGCTAACAAAGCTGTGAGGTGTGGGCGCTTGAAAATAACTAAGTCTGTATTTGACCAGAACTCACGCGATGAAAGTTCGGCAGACAGCGTCAACTCAGCAAAACTGACACGTAGAAAGATGAATCCAGTTGAAACCTTTAATGATCAAACTGACAATCTTTGTAATAGTGTACAGCAATGCATGTGAAAAGACATTTGTTCTGTCCAGCATAAAGCTAAGATGGCTGCTAGGTGACCAGTAAGTACCTCAGAACTAGACTGAGGAAAAAGGGGTGGAGCTAGCTGGAAGCAGCAAGGCTATGGTGACCCAGCAGGAACAAAATAGCTCTGAAATAGTAACTGTAAGCAGCAAAAGGAAGATTCAATACATAACACTAAAATATACAAATAAACCCTAAATCATGGGGCATGACAGTTGCTGTCCTCTGTATCTAGGCATGTGTTATGGTTGTGCTTTTTCTCTTCCTCGTCCTCTTCGCTTAGATCAGGGATCTCAAAACTTTGGCCCTTCAGATGTTATTGATCTACATTTCCCAGAATTCTTTTGAATCAAACTATAGCTGATAATCATGGGAGTTGTAGTAAAGGAACATCCGGGGGGTGCAGAGTTTGAGATACCTGTCTTAGATATATTTAACCCAACCATTATAAGGATATCCACAGGGTTTCCCTATTCTGCAAACCGGGGTCATTAGAAATGTAAGTGTGTTTGTGTGTGTCTTTGTGTATTCACACCTCCTCATGCCACACTCCGATTCAGTCAGCTCCTTGCTATTAGATTGGTAGATAATATTCAATTATTTGCATCATTTTAACCCATTATATACTAATATACATAAACTATCATTAATCTATATTAATAATAACATTACAATTAATAATAATATTTCAATAATTTACACTATATTATTATTCTGCTTCCCTAAGCAAAGCTGTGAGGCGTGGGTGCTTTAGACTAGCTGTCTGTATTTGACCAGTTTTCACACGATGAAGTTCGGCAGATAGAAAGATGAATCCAGTTGAAGAGTTTAATGATCAGACTGACAATCTTGTAATGGTGTACAGCAATGCAGGTAAAAAAGACATTAGATTTGTCCTGCAGTGAGCACAGAATGGCTGCTATGTGACCAGGAAGTAACTAACAACAAGACACTGAGCAGAGGGGTGGAAACTAACTGGATAAAGAAAGCTAGGGAAACCCAGAAGGGACAAAATAGCTATGAAATCAATAGCATGTAAGCAGCAAAGGCAGATTCAACACAAAACAGAAAATATACAATAAATCCTAAATCATGGGGCATGACAATTATAAACATTATTATTATTATCATTGTGACGGAAGACGTTTTTGAACTGGAAGTACCTGGACTTGCCATTACTGTTGGGAGGTGTGGGAACGCATCTTATTTCTCTGGCATCAAGAGCACCAGTAGATGCAAGATCTATTGTGCCTTTTCGGTGCTCACCGCCATTGCTAACGACACATATGGAACATAGCTCTGTGGAATGAGACCCTCCATCCCTTCCTAAAGGAGTTAAACAATGACTTGTGGGACAATGTATGGAGTGCCAAGTATCTCCTTTACATGAGTCACATAGCTCTGAAGGAAAAAAAATATCTCTTAATCAGCAGCAATGCAAATTTAGGCTGTAAGCAATTAGTGCAGTAATTATGCCCAATGCTTTAAGATTAGCGATTTGGAAAAGGAGTGAAGATGCATAAATTGGTCCGTTAAGTGAAACGGCTGTAAAGATCTTGTTTCCAGTTTTAATTGCGATTACTCATTAAAAGTCCTAGAAAGCCGGGTAGACGTGTTCTCTACGGGTAAAAAATGCTATCCGTGCCAGAGCGAGAGGGATGGCTTCTAAAGCAGATAAGAGTAAGCTTAGGTAAACCGGTGAGTATACGCTGATCAGCCACAGCATTAAAACCCACGACAGGTAAAGTGGATAGCATTGATTACTGTAGATACTCGACTATAGCGCGACCCGAATATAACGCGATGGATAGAGAATTATTGGGTAAATGAGAGAATACTCAAGACTCGAATATAACGCAAGGAGCAAAATTATAGCAAACAATTAAAATTCTTCAAGCTTCTCTTAACAAAGTCAGGATACCCCTCAGGACAGGGTGCTCTAGAATGATTGTAGTTGTTACTAAGTATGAAGCCCCGCCGGCCACCTGTCTTTATTTGCGATAACATGGCCAGCAGAGCGAAGTGACCAACATTGTGAATCATTCACCGATAGCCAGTAGGCCGGGAGGTGTCCTTTTCTCACCTCCAGCGGGAAGGCTCAACCAATGCATCGTGGAGCAAGGGTGCATGCTCGGTTTGAATGATTGGCTTAATCCGAGTGTGCCCTCTGACTGTGGTGGATCCCACCTCTCCCGAATCTGGGAGTTCCTGAAGTGTTTGCGGGCGTCTGGGAGCCCACATTCAATTCAGGGAGACTACCAGAAGGTCTGGAAGACTTGGGATCCCTGAGCAAGTCAACGTTTTTTTTTGTTTTTTTTTTTACACGCGATGCAGATGTCTCGAACATAACGCGATCCCTCCATTTTTAAATTTAATTTTTTGTCACCAAAATCTAGTGGTATACTCGAATATTTACATCGGGGTGGGATATATTTTCACAGGGCAGGACATATTGGCATAGGGTGGGATATATTAGTAGCAAGTGAACAGTCAGTGTTACCACAACTGAGGTTTACTGGTCTTGTGGACCAGACCCAAACCTGTTACAGCGTCCATCCCTGCCCTCCAGTCAAGCAGATCTGCAGCAGCTTTCCTTCTCTCACAACACTCAGCCAGAACTTGAGGGAGTGCTGTTTAATTATAAGTACCTCTCTCCAAACACCAGACAAGATTTAGTGCAGGGAAGAAGATTATGTTTAATTTGAACTGGAGACCAGTTTATATGGGAAACAGGGGGTTGTGGTAAAATTATACAATCAACAGTATATATTGTCTACACAAGGGGATGTGAATTCCTTCAGGAGATACAGAAACCTTGATTTGTTTAAAACAGATGGGATTAACACATTATCAACAACAACTGAACATCAATCTAAGGGCAAACAATCACACAGACAGCAAAAACAATAGGTCTACATTTGATTACTTACACAAGCTAAAATCCTAAAATACAATGGGCTACACCACAAAGTTGTTGCTAATTTAAGTTTACAACAGCTCAGCTTTGTAATATAGCCCAATCAGTTTTAAGCTAGCAATACATATAAGGACATTAACCCATGTATGTCCATTGCCTGTTAGAGTTGGCTTTGCCACATTGGTCTGCGGTCCCTTAGCAGGAGGTCAGCATCCACACTTCTCCTACAGGTACAGAGGCCTTGTATAGTGTGGGAAAGGGTGCCAAGGAGGGTGTGTGCACAGCGATGGAGGGAGCTTCGGTTACAGTTAGTTCTTGAATTTCAAGCGTTGGAAGCGGGAAAAATGGGCGAAAAGATCTGAGTGACTGTGACACAGGCCAAATAGTGACGGCTATACGCCAGGGTCAGAGCATCTCCAAAATTACAAGTCTTGTAGGGTGTTCCCTGTGTGGAGTGGTTTGTACCTACCAAAAAAGGTGCATGGAAGGACAACCGGGGAACCAGTGTCAAGGTCATGGGCGTCCAAGGCTCATTGATGCACGTGGCTAGCTAGTCTGATCCAACCACATAGAAGAGCTACTGTAGCTCAAGTTGCTGAAAAATGCAATGCTGGCCATGATAGAAAGGTATCAGAACCGTACCAGCTGGGTGGAGTAGAGGTATCATCACTGCTCTATAAGAGACTGTGGAAACAAAGGTTCGAATCTCGGCAAGAGGAAGTGTCCTTGGGCAAGACACCTAGCGATACATACTCGCCACCCAGGATATACTTGAAAAGGAGAGAAATCTCAATGCATCCTTCCTGGTAAAATACTTTCTCAAAAAAAAAAACACGTGACCCACACCACCCACACCCACACCACCTACCTAGAGATTGCTGCAGACCATGTACACCCCTTCATGGTCATGGTGTTCCCTGACGGCAGTGGCCTCTTTCAGCAGGATAATGCTCCAGGCCACCCGGCAAGAAATGTTCAGGAATGGTTTGAGAAAAATGACAAAGATTTCAAGGTGTTGCCTTGGCCCCCAGATCTCAATCCGATTGAATATCTGTGGGATGATCTGGAAAAACAAATTCCACCCATTGAGGCCTCCCGTCGCAACTTGCAGGACTTAAAGGACCTGCTGCTAATGTTTTGGTGCCAGATCCCACAGGACACGTTCCCGACGGCTTGCGGAGTCCAGCTGTCAACACATCACAGCACGAGGGGATTTTATTGTTGTGGCTGATCAGCCTATACGTATCACCTTCAGGAATGAATCCAAACCAGTTATTCGTGGATTTTATGGATTAAAAAAAGATTCATTTTGCATTTGCCGGTTCAGTTTCTAGTGGGTTTCTTTTTTTTGTATATGGCGCTCTGACCCACTCTGCGACTGGGAGGTTTCAGCAGGAATTTTTTCATCATCTTATTTTGTGCCCGTTATTACATTTTTTCTAACATATTAGAGTGTGCTTTCTGTTTTACCTATTGTTTTTGAGGTGCATCAAGTGAATGCCCTGAGACTGATAATTCATAATTAGATGTTTATGGAGATAAATAAGTTCCTTATAGAATTATCTTAACAGAGAGGTCATTATTGGTTTATGGAGACGTCCGCACTGACATGTTTAGAAAGTCAGTACTAAAAAACCCACCAGATGCTCCATTAATTAGAGAAGAGTCTTATTATAATACCTGATTTAGCTTGTACTGTATCATTTGAATCGTTGGGTAATTAGTCAGTAATCCTCTTTTCTTTGTCTCCTGGACTTTTTTTGAGGAAACCTGGAGGCCACTGTTTGACATTCATTCTAAGAATAGAAGCCAGAAAACTCATATATGTAGGAGTCCATCCCATTAGACGGATGGTGTCTTTTAGGAGAATGTATGATAAGGCTTTCTTCCGGTAACTTTGCATATTTAACCCATTCACTGGGCTGGCAAAATTACCAACAACTGCACTAAATGTATAGGGAGAGAAGGGGGTGAAGCTGAATGTTGTGTGTGGGGGTTTCTCTAAATACCCAAATGACAATTGGACAAAAAGATACAACAGATCGCTAAAAGACCTGAGTCCACAAGAAAGTGGTGTAGACACTTAATATGTCCATAAACAGTAGTCCTTATCTTCAGGAGCAGATCTTCTTAAGGATACAGATGGGATGTGTACTGCAGGAGAAAACACAGAGAGGACCAAAATTGCGCAGTATGACAGCACCCAAAATGAGAGTAACTTATATTTGTGTTTAACTCACATTCTGGGGAGCCTACAACCGGCTCTCAGGAGTGTAACAGACAGGGACTTATAGCAGGCACCCATAAACCCTTCGATTCACTTCTCCGGGATTTGCCAGAAGGAGAAAACTGCCATCATTTAAAGTGCCGCTGATTAAAGAAATAAAGTTCAGCTGTTCTAGTAGGCCTTTCCTGGCATTTTCTTAGGCGCATCCTACAGCAAAAGCCATGATCCGCAGAGAGGCTTCCAAAGCTTTAGGAATGTCTTGAGGAAAGTGTCCAAAAACAGCGGCACTTTAAATGATGGCAGTTTTCTCCTTCTGGCAAATCCCGGAGAAGTGAATCGAAGGGTTTATGGGCGCCTGCTATAAGTCCCTGTCTGTTACACTCCTGAGAGCTGGTTGTAGGCTCCCCAGAATGTGAGTTAAACACAAATATAAGTTACTCTCATTTTGGGTGCTGTCATACTGCGCAATTTTGGTCCTCTCTGTGTTTTCTCCTGCAGTACACATACCATCTGTATCCTTAAGAAGATCTGCTCCTGAAGATAAGGACTACTGTTTATGGACATATTAAGTGTCTACCCCACTTTCTTGTGGACTAAGGTCTTTTAGTTCTGTGTTGTATCTTTTTGTCCAATTGCACTAAATGTATGTCCATGAAGGAGATGGAGGTGATGGACTGGGTACATATATATATATATATATACACATACAGGGTTATTCAGAGACATGTCGGTGCTCTCCCGTTCCCCGCACTTCAGCTAGTCTGATTCACTGACCCTCAGCAATCACCACAGAGTCCCCGAAGTGCAGCAAACACGCCCCCGCACGCATCCAAAGAACCAACCGAAAAAACACCACCGAAAAAAACGAATCGATCCAAAAAACCAAATCCGCCGAACTGTGGAACCCACATAAACACTGCTTTACTGTGGAGTTCTGTGGCACCCACATAAACACTGCATATTACTGTGGAGCACTGTGACAGCCTCATAAATGAGGGTCTCACAGAGTTCCACAGTAATGTGTGGAAGTTATGAGGGTGTCACAGAGCTCCACAGTAATGTACTGTGTTTATGACGGTGTCACAGAGCTCCACAGTAATGCGTGGAAGTTATGAGGGTGTCACTGCATTAATGTGCAGTGTTTATGAGGGTGTCACAGAGCTCCACAGTAATGTACAGTGTTTATGAGGGTGTCACAGAGCTCCACAGTAATTTGCAGTGTTTCTGAGGGTGTCACAGAGCTCCACAGTAATTTGCAGTGTTTATGAGGGTGTCACAGTGCTCCACAGTAATGTGCAGTGTTTATGAGGATGTCACAGAGCTCTGCAGTAATTGGCAGTATTTATGAGGGTGTCGCAGAGCTCCACAGTAATGTACAGTGTTTATGAGGGTGTCACAGAGCTCCACAGTAATCTGCAGTGTTTATGAGGGTGTCACAGTGCTCCACAGTAATGTGCAGTGTTTATGAGGATGTCACAGAGCTCCGCAGTAATTGGCAGGTGTTTATGAGGGTGTCGCAGAGCTCCACAGTAATGTACAGTGTTTATGAGGGTGTCACAGAGCTCCACAGTAATTTGCAGTGTTTATGAGGGTGTCACAGTGCTCCACAGTAATGTGCAGTGTTTATGAGGATGTCACAGAGCTCCGCAGTAATTGCGGTGTTTATGAGGGTGTCACAGAGCTCCACAGTAATGTGTGGAAGTTATGATGGTGTCACAGTGCTCCACAGTAATGTGCAGGGCTTATGAGGGTGTCACAGAGCTCCACAGTAATGTACAGTGTTTATGAGGGTGTCACAGAGCTCCACAGTAATTTGCAGTGTTTATGAGGGTGTCACAGAGCTCCACAGTAATTTGCAGTGTTTATGAGGGTGTCACAGAGCTCCAGAGTAATGTACAGTGTTTATGAGGGTGTCACAGAGCTCCACAGTAATTGGGGTTTATGAGGGTGTCTCAGTGCTCCACAGTAATGTGCAGTTTTTATGAGGGTGTCACAGAGCTCCGCAGTAATTGGCGGTGTTTATGAGGGTGTCACAGTGCTCCACAGTAATGTGCAGTGTTTATGAGGGTGTCATAGAGCTCCACAGTATTAAGCAATGTTTAGGAGATCCTCCGAATCTGGTTCCTGCTTCCCCTGTACCCAACCCTTACAGACAATAATAATAATAATAATTTGGCTGCTACGTAGGTGAGACATGGATGCCACTTGTGATATGGGTACCACCAAAGGGAAACGATGGCTGATGAATGTCCGGCGGGAGGTGACTGATGTAAATGTTAAAGTTGTATTTTATTCAAATCGATCTGCATGAATAAAACAAAAACTTCAGCTCCTGAATGAGAAAAACATATTCTATCCATATATTTCTTCTGATATCTACGTGACGTTTCACTACTTTGGTCCAACACATATTGTATAAACCTCATCAATGAACCATGTGCCGCGCAGCCGGCGCAAACAGTGCATTACCGAAAGCACTGTAATTAGGGTACAGCTGGCTGCCCTTGTTTTATTGCAAATGAAATCCATTGAGCGCCGTGGTGCCGAGTCTGTAATGGCACGGCTGCTGTTTTGAGTGCTGCCCCCTAGTACCATTTCATTTATCGGCCTTTACATGGAACAACACAGGCTGGCAACGTAACTCGGAGACATATGACGCGTGACATCCTTGGACAGTCAGATAGATCGCCATCGAATGAAGCCGCATGCTTCACTGCCAAACGTTTACTATCTGACACACTGCTTCAATGCTCACCACTCGCTGTTTTAAGAGGCTCTACCTGGGCACAAGGGAAACAATGCTTATGTGCTATAGTAAGCCTTTGGGCACCATCAACATTATTTGGTGCTGGAAAGATGAGCATTGCCATGCAACATGCAGAATGGACGAGGAAAAGATATCCATCCTTTGAGTGGATTAGTGAACACGATGATAATTTTGTTGCGAGGCGCCCGGTGTAATTAATTCTGTGCTGGTTTCTTCTGAGACCTTTCATACAATGAAGCCACAAATTCATGAAAGTCATCAGTCTCCAGGATACGTGGGTTCAGCCAGGCCTGCTCTCACGAAGGAACCTGTGGAGTACCGGAACCAGGCCTTGTGCCAAGGGACATCGTGCACAGTCCAAAATTTTGTTTCGTTTTGGCAAATTTCATAATCCCAAATTTTTGATTTTGGAATTTCTGGAATTTGCTTATTAGGATTGATCTGATATTTTGCCGGCACATGTATTTTGAGCCTCTATATCCCCTCGGTACCTCCCTCTATAACCCTACCACCTTTTAAACCCCTTTCTTTACCTCCTTCAACCCTCCACCCTTTAAACAACCCTCTATACCCCCCTTCTACATCTATAAATCTTAGATAGGGTTACCATTTGGCTTACTGGTTGTGTTTGTGTTAGGGTTACGGGTTCTGTTTGTGTTAGGGTTACTGGTTCTGTTTGTGTTAGGGTTACTGGTTCAGTTTGTGTTAGGGTTACTGGTTCTGTTTGTGTAAGGGTTACTGGTTCTGTTTGTTTTCCGGTTACTGGTTCTGTTCGTGTTAGGGTTATTGTTAGGGTTACTGGTTCTGTTTGTGTTAGGGTTATTGGTTCTGTTTGTGTTAGGGTAACTGTTAGGGTTACTGGTTCTGTTTGTGTTCGGGTTACTGGTTCTGTTTGTGTTAGGGTTACTGGTTCGGTTCGTGTTAGGGTTATTGTTAGGGTTACTGGTTCTGTATGTGTTAGGGTTATTGTTAGGGTTAATCGTTCTGTATGTGTTAGGGTTACTGGTTCTATTTGTGTTAGGGTTGCTGGTTCTGTTAGGGTTGCTGGTTCTGTTTGTGTTAGGGTTACTGGTTCTGTTTGTGTTAGGGTTATTGGTTCTGTTTGTGTTAGGATTACTGGTTCTGTTTTTGTGATGAGTCGAACACCCCCGTGTTCGGTTCGCTTCGCATTCGAACTCGAACAATTTCAAAAGTTCAAGTTCGAACTTAAACACAAACCGAACTCAATGCAAGTCAATGGGACTTGAAAGTTCAATTTTTAGAGTGCCCTCCAAGAGGGCATATATGCAAGATATTTGCCATAAAAGGTGTATGAGGGTCCGGGTAGTGCCCTGGGGACAGGAAACAGGGACAAAAAGTTAAAAAAAAAAACGTTTTTAAAGAAACAGTGAGTTTTCCATAAAATAAAGGTTAAGAATAAAAACGAAAAATTCCTTCAAATATCGTGTCTAGGAGGTCCCCATAACCTGCCCGTGAAGTGGCGGATTTGTAGGATGTATAGAAACTTTTAAAACAAAAAAATTACATTTCAAATGACGGTAAATGTTTTTCTTTTGATCTATTCATAAACAATTGCTTGGGGCGGCAGCCTGTATGAAAAGAGGAGACATTTTAGGACGCGCAGAACAAGTTTAGTGATTTTTTGGCTAAATTATGGTGAAACTTATGCAGGCTTTGGATGAAAGTAACAATAGGTGCTTTAAAATTGGGCCTTTAGTGTCAGCAACAGTGCCGTCACACCGTAAGCACTCTGTGGTATTGTGGAAGAGTGCAGGGTTGGACCCTGCGGTCAAATATTAAAATGATATGAATCTGGTATAGGCGTCAGTGCTCCCAAATATTTTGCCTTTGGTGGCAGCAAGTGCCTTCACACCGTAACCCCTCTGAGGTATTGTGGAAGAGTGCAGTGGTGGAGGTTTTGGTAATGCAGAAGAGATCCCCGATCTATTCAGTTACATCAGCAGCTATAACAAAACTGGGTCAGCAATGTTTAGGCACTTGTACTGCGCTACTGCATAAGGTGAGAATCGGCGCACACCAGTAGCAACAGGAAGCAAACAGAACAGGCAGGGAATACACAGAGAGAATAGTCAAATGGCAGGCAAAGTCGGCAACAGATCGGGTCCTCAGAACAAGCAGGGTCAGTAACAAGTATACAAACTGATTCGGTAAGCTAGCGATGCGGGAATAAAGGCTGAGACACACTGAGAGTGTAGCGACGCACAGCGTAGCGACGCACAGCAAACAATTTGCAGGCTTGACTTCACTCCGCTCCGCCTCGCAGCGTGTCTACACTACATTACGTTTGCTTCTCACCGCACTGGACAGGAATTCACTAACTAAATTAAAATGTACACACAAAACCGTTTTATTTTCACAAAGCACATGTTATATAGGCAAAACAAAAGTTTCTACTGAATAAAATACATCAAAAACTACTGTTAATTTAATAGGAATAGTATAAAAATATAAAAAAGGTAACCCCTGATCATATATATTATAGGGACACGGACGAGCGCTGTGTATAGAGTAGGGATGCATTAATACCACACACAGACATATACGTATATATCAACACGCAGACCTATATATACGTATATATCAACACGCAGATATACATATACACCCACCCACAGACCTCAGACCATATATACACATACGCACATGGGGGGTGGCATGTGGACAATCTCAACTAAATGTGCCCCCCCTCCCATTTGGCTGATCCCTCCAGAAGAAATATTGAACCCGACAGAGCAAAGAATATATATATTATTCTCTACTCTATCAAGTTCAATATTTCTTCTGGAGGGATGAGCCAAATGGGGGGGGGGCAATTAGTTGCCAAAATGTGTGTGTAATACAAGTCTGGATATATATATTCATAAGAATATATATATATATATAGCTTATATATATATATATATATATTATATATATATATATATATATATCATACATGCCCTTACCTTCCCCTATAAATTTGCTAAAAATATACACACAAAAAAACAAAGCACTGCCTGAGACCCCGTGCAGCCCACATGCCACCCCCCTCTACCTGGCTGAATGTATCTAATATATATAATTAAATACATTCAGACAGTGGCAGTGGCAAGAAAAAGTAAGTGAACCCTTTGGGATTACGTGGAGTTTTGCATGAATTGGTCATAAAATGTGCTCTGATCTTCATCTAAGTCGCAACAATTTGAAAAACACAGTCTGCTTAAAATAATACAACACAAACATTAAATGTTTTCATGTGTTTATTGAACATAACATGTAAACATTCACAGTGCAGGGTGGAAAAAGTATGTGAACCCCTAGCGTAATGACTTCTCCAAGAGCTAATTGGAGCCAGGAGTGAGCCAACCTTGAGTCCAATCAGTGTGATATTATTGGATGTGTTGCTGAATGCTGTCCTGCTCTTTAAAAACACAAACCAGTTTTGGTTTTACTGGTTTCAAGAAGCACTGCCTGTTATGAACCATGCCTCGCAGAAAAGAGCTCTCAGAAGACCTACGATCAAGAATTGTTGACTTGCATGAAGCTGGAAAGGGTTACAAAAGTATCTCCAAAAGCCTTGATGTTCATGTGTCCACCGTAAGACAAACTGTCTACAAATGGAGTAAGTTCAGCACTGTTGCTACTCTCCTTAGGCATGGTCGTCCTGTAAAGATGACTGCAAGAGCACAGCGCAGAATGCTTAATGAGGTAAAGAAGAATCCTAGACTGTCAGCTAAAGACTTACAGAAATCTCTGGCACATGCTAACATTTTTGTTGACACATCTACAATAAGGAAAACATTAAACAAGAATGGAGTACATGGGAGGACACCACGGAGGAAGCCATTGCTGTCCAAAAATAATATTGCAGCACGTTTGAAGTTTGCAAAAGAGCACCTGGATGTTCCACAGCACTACTGGCGAAATATTCTGTGGACAGATGAAACCAAAATTGAGTTGTTTGGAAAAACACACAACACTATGTGTGGAGAAAAAAAGGCACAGCACACCAACATCAAAACCTCATTCCCACTGTAAAACATAGCAGAGGGAGCATCATGGTTTGGGGCTGCTTTGCTGCCTCAGGGCCTGGACGGATTGTTGTCATTGATGGAAAAATGAATTCCAGAGTTTATCAAGACATTTTGCAGGAAAACATAAGACCATCTGTCTGCCAACTGAAGCTCTGCAGAGGATGGGTGATGCAACAGGACAATGACCCAACGCATACAAGTAATTCAACAAAAGAATGGCTTCAACAAAACAAAATACGCCTTCTGGAGTGGCCCAGTCAGAGTCCTGACCTCAACCCGATTGAAATGCTGTGGCATGACCTTAAGGCTGGCGGCACACTAGAAAACATTTTGCGTCCATTTGACCGCACTGTTTGACGTCCGTCGTAGCTTTATAAAGGAGTCAATTAAACACACCACACAAAGCCCCTGCGCACTTGTTCACGGACGGGAAAATCATAAAGCCACGGATGCAAAAATAACATTGACGTGAAAAAGCTAAACGACGCAGAAACAACGCCGCCATGTATTTTCCTAGGGTGTGGAGACGTCAGACGTTACTGACGCACTTTACACAGTACTCACAATATCTCCCGTGAAAAAGTGCATCCGTAACGGACGCAGTACAGTATGCTTGTGTGCCGCCTCCCTAAGAGAGCAATTCACACCAGACATCCCAAGAATATTGCTACACTGAAACAGGTTTGTGACGAGGAGTGGTCCAAAATTACTCCAGATCGTTGTGCAGGTCTGATCTGCAACTACAGGAACCGTTTAGTTGAGGTTATTGCTGCCAAAAGAGGGTCAACCAGTTATTAAGCCCAAAGGTTCACATACTTTTTCCACCCTGCACTGTGAATGTTTACATGTTCTGTTCAATAAACACATGATAACATATAATGTTTGTGTTGTATTATTTTAAGCAGACTGTGTTCTTCAAATTGTTGTGACTTAGATGAAGATCAAAGCACATTTTATGAACAATTCATGCAAAACTCCACGTAATCCCAAAGGGTTCACATACTTTTTCTTGCCACTGTATGCTCCCGGGGTAAATGTCCTTGGATTTTTTTTTTTTTAGAAATGTGTCGCCTTACCTTAGCCTGGTGGTCAGTGGGGGCTACCTGGATCCTGGTTTTGGGGGGGATCTGCCGTGGCCGCAGGTGCAGTGGCTCCCTCCCTGCACTGCCTGTCTCTGCCACATGGACCCGGGCGGCTAGCCCGCACAGTCGCAGCTTTGTCATCCAGCGGCCACATGCTCCTCAAGGGGATCCTTGGGAGGCCCCAGCAGGCTGCCCTCTACAGTACCTGATTAGAGGGCCGTGTCTGCCTGATGTTTTAGTAAAAAGAATGTTTTATCCCATATGCTTCAATGGGATTTTTTTGTATTTTTTAAGCATTTTTTATACTTATTTCAAGTTTTTTTTCGAACTTTTGGCGAACGTCCCAAAACGTTCGAAGTTCGCGAACTGTCGAACAGCCGATGTTCGATTCGAACTCCGAACAGATCGAACCGAACAGCTCATCCCTATTCTGTTTGTGTTAGGGTTACTGGTTCTGCTTGTGTTCGGGTTACTGGTTCTGTTTGTGTTAGGGTTACTGTTCTGTTTGTGTTAGGGTTACTGGTTCTGTTTGTGTTAGGGTTACTGTTCTGTTTGTGTTAGGGTTACTGGTCCTGTTTGTGTTAGGGTTACTGGTCCTGTTTGTGTTAGGGTTACTGGCCCGGTTTCTGTTAGGGTTACTGGTTCTGTTTCTGTTAGGGTTACTGGTTCTGTTTGAGTTAGGGTTACTGGTTCTGTTTCTGTTAGGGTTACTGGTTCTGTTTGTGTTAGGGTTACTGATTCTGTTTGTGTTAGGGTTACTGGTTCAGTTTCTGTTAGGGACACTGTTAGGGTTACTGGTTCTGTTTGCGTTAGGGTTACTGCTTCTGTTTGTGTTAGGGTTACTGATTCTGTTTGTGTTAGGGTTACTGGTTCAGTTTCTGTTAGGGACACTGTTAGGGTTACTGGTTCTGCTTGTGTTCGGGTTACTGCTTCTGTTTGTGTTAGGGTTACTGATTCTGCTTGTGTTTGGGTTACTGGTTCAGTTTCTGTTAGGGTTACTGGTTCTGTTTGTGTTAGGGTTACTGATTCTGTTTGTGTTAGGGTTACTGGTTCGGTTTTTGTTAGGGTTACTGGTTCTGTTTGTGTTAGGGTTACTGGTTCGGTTACTGTTAGGGTTACTGGTTCTGTTTGTGTTAGGGTTACTGATTCTGTTTGTGTTAGGGTTACTGGTTCGGTTACTGTTAGGGTTACTGGTTCTGTTTGTGTTAGGGTTACTGATTCTGTTTGTGTTAGGGTTACTGGTTCTGTTTGTGTTAGGGTTACTGGTTCGGTTACTGTTAGGGTTACTGGTTCTGTTTGTGTTAGGGTTACTGATTCTGTTTGTGTTAGGGTTACTGGTTCGGTTTTTGTTAGGGTTACTGGTTCTGTTTGTGTTAGGGTTACTGGTTCGGTTACTGTTAGGGTTACTGGTTCGGTTTGTGTTAGGGTTACTGGTTCTGTTTGTGTTAGGGTTACTGGTTCGGTTACTGTTAGGGTTACTGGTTCGGTTTGTGTTAGGGTTACTGGTTCGGTTACTGTTAGGGTTACTGGTTCGGTTTGTGTTAGGGTTACTGGTTCTGTTTGTGTTAGGGTTACTGGTTCTGTTTGTGTTAGGGTTACTGGTTCGGTTACTGTTAGGGTTACTGGTTCTGTTTGTGTTATAGGGTTACAGTAACAGTTTATGTTTGTGTTACTGTGTTAGAGCTAGGATTACTTCTAGGCTTGGGTTACTGTTAGAGTTTGACCAAATGCTGATTTTTCACTCGAAATTCAATGCAGACAAAAACAATGCACAGGCCTAGAAACCAGTCTCTATCCCTAACCCCTCATCACTTTCAAGAGGCATGTCCACTAGGGAATCGCATCCAATGGCCACCTGGACCATTGGGACATAGAGGGCTATTCAAAGAGAATCGAAAAGTCACCGCACATTCGGTGAATTTTCGTTCTCTTCAATTTGGCACGATTTGGCGATCCCATTTCAGCAACCCTGCGGTGTATTCAGCAAGCACCACAGGGCCACCGTAATGCAGGGAAAAGTCGCTGCAAACCCGCCAAAAACTCACCGCAAAACCCGTCGAAGGCACACTGAAAACCTGCAAAAACATCTGGATTAACCTTGCTGAAAACACCGGAAAAACCCGAGCAGGAGCCAATCACACGCAGCGGCCGGAAAAAGCCGACACCGCAGACTAATTGACTGAAAAAAAAACCAAACAGTTTGCTTGAATGTTTGGAAAGTGAAACGCTGTTTGCAAAGAAACTACTGAGCGAAAATGTCTGAAATTTACATATAAGATCCAATGAATGATAATAAAAAGGGCTGTTACAGAAAAAAGAAAAAACGATTTAAAAAAGAAAAATACTTCCAATATCCCAAAAAAAATAATCGATGATTAAAGAGACTTTTTGCTGCAGAATATTATCATCAACGGTTTATTAGATATTGAATTAAAATGGGAATATTTTTAACATTGAAGCCTATGGGATTCACCTGAATAAATCTGCCGCATGAAACCACCGAATGGCAGGGCAATTCGGCTACTTTTCACTGCTGTTTTTTGTTCTCGGAATAGACGAAGCTATGGGGATTTCACTGCCCTCAAACAGGCACCGTATGTGTAGGCAATTCGCCAACATTTGACGAATTGCCTGCTCTCTGATTTTCAGCTTTTGGTTACCTTTCGGCAGCCATTCGGATCTCTTTGAATAACCCTGATATGGTTCTTTGGAAAAGTAAAAGAAGCCAAACAACCATTGATGATTGCAGCACGCTCAGGTCCAAAAGGTACAAGTTATATTTGTAAAACCAAGATATACGTACAAGCGAGGAATTCTTTACAATTCATAAATGCCAAAAAACTAAAATATACGGTAACCATCAAAAACAAGCATTCTACAGGTCTCAGATGTCAGGCTTCCTTCTCTCTTATTGGCTTAGTCTTGCCATCATCCGTGTTAGTTGCACATTTACAGATGAGATGCGGCATGACCAAAATAGCCAAAGAGTATAGGGGTTATTCAGAAAGGACCCAACTTGCCACCAAATTGCACCAGTGACTTTCACCGTAAGGTGGCAGTTTGTCTATTCAGAAAGCTGTCAATTCGCCAAATACAGATTAATTGACAGCAAAATAGGGTGCAGATCGCCCCTATACTTCAATCTTCGGCAGCAGAGAAATTGCCCCATAGAGAAGTCATGGTTAATCTATTCACAGAAAGCCGAACTGCACCGAAGTGTCAGTGAAATGTCCTGATGTTCGGTGATTCAGTGCGACAGGTTTAAACAGTCGAATCCCATAGGATTCAATGTAAAAAAAAATTAACGTTTTCATTTATTTTTATTCAACCATTTGTTCTTTTCAAAAAAGTATTTTTATTTACTTATATTTTTTGACCACCTTTTTGTATTTCTTTAAGACAAAATTTTTGATTCCTAATTTTTTTGAAAATCCTTTTTTTTTTTAATTCTGTAACAGACCTTTTTATTATTTTTTTAAAGGTGTATTTTTTTGTTATTCGGACCGGTTTTCATGCATTTTTATGGATTGAAACACCGGTTAGAAGAATAGCAGAGTTCCATTTTTTTTTCCATGAAATTCGGTGGTAGGTTCAAAGGTCACTTTTTTCTTCGCCGACTCCATTTTCAGCACAATTCGGGAACCCTGCAGTGAATAGTGGAAACCCCAATTAGCAGCGCAGTGCACCGAACGAAAAAAACGCTAAAATTTCTATGAAAAGCTTTGTGCACGGACGCTTGTAGCACGTGCATGACATGCGCGTGCTGCAGCGTGTGACCAGCCCCATTGTAGCATCACATCGCTGCGACGAATGCCGGTAGGCATGTCAGTACGGGCGCACATAGTGCGCTCATCTGACACCTGCCTTAAGAGTCCAAAACCATTACATACACACTGAAATGGCTTCAGCTTGTGCTTCACTCATTATGTCACCCCGCATATCACATATCTCACACCCAAATACCACGCATCAAGTGCATTGCATCACCAAAATCATTACCCAAGGAACCATCACAAAAGGTGAGCCCTGTGCCTTTCAAACAAGCTTACGGTCACTAAAATGTAGAGATAGTTTGATAATTCGTATTCGGAAGTACTTCCGAATAACGAATCGATACGATATGAATTCAAAACGGTATATAACAAATTTATTTCGTTTTACACTGTGTCATCATCATAAAAGAAAAATTTAAATAACTGATATCAACTATCGAATTTGAAATGAACTATCAAATTGTTAAATGAAATTCGAATCGATTCGAAATTTCAAATCGATCCGAAACGAAACTAAATCCGAAAAAACAAAATTAGTTCCGAAAATTCCAAAAAAACGAAATGATTTAAAAACGTAGCGAAACAAGACTAAACAAAACAAATCTTTCAGCCATGCACATCCCTACGTAAAATGTATTTTATGAAGTGTACTTTAATGTTTGTGGTTCTCTTTCGATCCACTGGGTCTTGGCAGCGGGTTTATAGAAAACCACTTGGTAGTGAAGGGGTTAAGGCAAAGTGTCAGTAATCTAGCACAAAGTTTCAATAAAGTCAAATTCAACATGTTCGTTGTTCATATGAGAAGAGATTGACAGAGTAATTGTTGGAATGGAAATCATCCTCAGGATTCCGGTGAATAAATGATTGTGAATGTACATATATTCCCTCCCGTGAACCAATCACCGGATTCTACGGTTACGGAAAAGGTTAACAAAGCAAATCAAGTCTAAGACATGCTTGGCTCATGTCTCATATTTTCTCACTATGTATCTGTATCTCATTACATGCAATATTTTTACAGATACACAGGGTTATTCAGAGAGAGCCAAACCGGCACCGACCCCGTACGGTGACATTTCAGGATCATTCGGCTATTCAGAGAGCAGGCAGTTCTTCAAATTTTGGCGAACTGTCAGCAAAGTATGGTTTCTGTTTGACGGCAGTGAAATCTCCCATAGAGAAGCAATGGTTAATCTATTCAGAGACGCCGAACAGCAGAGAAATGTCAGTGAAATTCCCATAGGCTTCAATATTAAAACTATTCCCGTTTCAACTCAATATCTTTAAAACCATTTATTCAAAAGTCCCTATTTTTTTTGGAGGATTTGTTTTAGCCATTTTTGGGCAAATCTTTTTTCCGATATTATTTTTTTTTTAACCCTTTCGCTGCTGAGGCTTTTCACACCTCTGTGCTGAGGTCATTTTTACCGGTTTTGCTCATCATGTTTAAACGTGTTTTGAAGGCTTATTTTAGTATATGACCCGGACATATTATATATTGTTCTTTCCGTCAGACTCGGCAGATTAATAATATGTCATTATTATATGTATACGTTATGTCATGTCTGTATATTATAACAAAAAATGCAATAAAATATGAATTTTCAATAATTTACAACGTGTAAAGTGTTTTTTTTCCACATTTTAACTTGCGAGCAATTGCGGTTATATTTTGTATGGGGTGCGCTTGTTTAAAAAATTAGAGATGGGGTCTCGTTACATTTTTTTTTGGGGAAAATTACACGATTTTTAACAAACGCACCGCATACAAAACTCGTTAGTGCAGCATCATTGTTCACATTATAATTGAAATGGGAACAATATTGCTGCATTAACAAACCAAAAAAAAGAAAAAAAAAGTGTTTATTTATTTTTTTATAATTTTTTTTTTTTTTTTTTACAAACTTTTTTCACATTCGAGTTTGGTATCGTTGGAACGGCCATGCTCTGGCCGATCCAACAATACCAAATGTTAACCCCTAGCTGCCACGGATCGGGAGATAGGGAGTTCCAATGAACTCCCTATCTCCACCGTTGGTGGCAGTTAGGGGTTAACTCCAGGACTGGCGTCATCGTGCTATGCACGATGACGCCAGTCCTCAGGGGGAGTTCCCGGAGGCTTG
Organism: Leptobrachium leishanense; assembly: GCA_009667805.1. Lineage (NCBI taxonomy): Eukaryota > Metazoa > Chordata > Amphibia > Anura > Megophryidae > Leptobrachium > Leptobrachium leishanense. Next base: position 24,330,345 of record CM019064.1, on the reverse strand, counting down.
GCCGACATCCAAGATGTCGGCCAGCTCCAAGAAAGGATCACGAACCGGCGCTTTTCAGCGCCGATTCGTGATGCAGCTCCACAGGGGTTAATGCCAGGTACCATTTGGAAGGGCAGGCTGTGCCCTTCCAAATGGTGCCTGGGTTAACCCCCGCAACGCCGCCGATCGGGAGGGAGAGAGGTCCGAAGGACCTCCCCCCCCTCCCTTTCAGGCGCCTCCTCCGCACATGCGGGGGGGGCGCCTGAATTAGGTGTCATCTCGCTGCCGCGATGACACCTAATTTCACCGGCGGCGGTTCCGGATGCTGGGCTGACATTGAGGATGTCAGCCCGCACCGGGGGGACCAGCGATCGGCCGGAACCCGGCCGAACGCTGACCCCAAAGGGAGGACGCGCTGAGCGCGTCCTCAGCACAGCAGGAGCCATGCGGAGGACGCGCTGAGCGCGTCCTCCGCATCGAAGTGGTTAAAATAGCACTTTTTTTTCTGTAACAGACCTTTTTTATTATTATGCATAGGACCTTACTGTAAATATGTAAATTCCAGACATTTTCGTCAAGTAGTTTTTTTGCAAACAGCGTTTAAAATTTTTAAACTTTCGATCGTGTTTTAGTTTTTTTACCCCGTTTGTCGGCTTTTTCCCGGCGGCTGGTCGACACTGTGTTCGGCGGATCATCAGCTTTTTTCGGACGTGTTCCGTGGGTTTGCGGCGGATCGTCAGGGCTCGGCGGGTTTTCTGCGGCGTTACAGAGCGATCTGATTTTTCGTATCATATCGGCGACTTGACGGTGGGGTTTTCAGTGGATTTTCGGATCCGTTCCCTGCACTTCGGGGACTCTGCCGTGAATGCTGAATTCACCGCAGGGTCGGGGAATTTGATTCCCCGAAGTGCTGTGAACGAGAGATCATTGAAATGACGATGATATTTTGGTGCTCTCTGAATAATCCCTATATTGTACATATGAGTGTATATATCAGGGTGATTAAACTCTGTCCCCCCCAGATGTTTCTCAACTACAACTCCCATGAGTCTCTGGCCGCCTATGACATTGAAGGAATTCTTGGAATTGGAGGTCATCAAGATCTAGGGGACTGTGGGTTGGACAGACCATGTATATACAGTGGGCCCTATTACATTGTTCGTACACAATTGTGCACTAGGGATGAGCGTTTGGTTCGATTCGAACGTGAGTTAGAATCGAACATCAGCCGTTCGAGTGTTCGGCGAACGCTGAACATTATGGGATGTTTGCGGTTTGTTCGACCGCGGACATTCCATAATAAAAAATGCATCCACAGGTCTCCTAAATGTACTGGCGGCTGCAGGTACATTTAAGAGACCTGTGGCTGCGGCCCCCGGCCCCCGTAACTCACCTGTCCTGCAGCTGTCCCGGCCTCCTGTTCCCCCGGTCCTTTAGCTCCTCCGATCCGTCTGCCCGCGGCTCGTCTCTGCCCCACGTCTTCATGCTGAATGATCTGACTGGGCAAAGTCCTGCGCCTGACCTGGACTTTGCCCAATCAGGGCTCTAATTCAATATTGAGCCCTGATTGGGCAAAGTCCAGGTCAGGTGCAGGACTTTGCCCAATCAGAGCTCAGCAATTGAAGATGAGCTTTAACCAAGCTCTGATTGGTTAAAGTCTTACACCGACTTTAACCAATCAGAGCTTGGTTAAAGCTCATCTTCATGCTGACAGACCGGGGAACAGGAGGCCGGGACAGCTGCAGGACAGGTGAGTTACGGGGGCTGGGGGCCGCAGCCACAGGTCTCCTAAATGTACCGGCAGCCGCCGGTACATTTAGGAGAACTGCGAACACATTTTGCGTGTTCGGCCCCCATTGATTAACATTGTGTTCGAGTTCGTATTCGAACATTTCGGCCGTTCGGATACGAACCGAACACAGGGGTTTTCGGCTCATCACTATTGTGCACGCGCTTAAACACACATTAACGCGAGGGGCAAAATCTTTTGCGCTGAATGTCGTATTACGACGTTAACGTCTAACGCGAGTGACCCTGCGTGACCCCTTTGCGAGCGCAATTTAGTGCGCGCATCCTATACTTAACATTGTGAGCGCAAATGCGTTTGTGTGCTGGTATGCGCATGGTATTACAATATTAGTGCAAAATTTAACGGGCAACGTTTGCGCGCATAATTTTAACGTCTTTGAAAAGCTGGTGGTAACGGCAAATTGTAACATCCTGACCGTACCAAACTGCGGATTCGCAACGGAGAACGTCGATGCGCACGTTTTTTTTTTACTAGATCCGTCAAAAATGACGGCCACTACCTTGTCTTCCGTCAGAACGTACGTCTGTTGTGCGCAGTCCGCACAAAATGACGGACTCGCGTTAAAAATTACATAGCGCTCACTGATTTCTGCGCGCAAAGTACTTTACGTAAAGTGTCGGCTTTACGTGCGCAATTTCCCGACGGATGAAAAAATGCACGAGGAATGTAATTCCAGCGGTGATTTTCGTGCGTTAACGTTTAACGCTTTGCGCAAAAAAAACACGCGTTTAGCGTACGTTTTTGCGTTAAGACTGTAATAGGGCCCAGTATGTATAGATTTTAGAGCAGGGACCACAAACTCCGGCCCCCAGATGTTTCTGAACTCCATCTCCCACGAATCTCTGGCCACTTATTGCATCCAGAGAATTCTGTGAATTGTAGGTAATAAACACCCGAGGGGGGGGGCAGAGTTTCAGTTCCCTGTTTTAGAGGGTTTTAACTGATACAGTATAGAACGGTGATGTTTTTATTCTAAGCAACATGTTTGGAGTTCACGGTTTCTATTCTCTCCTATCTCTGTTGCCGGAGATTCGCTTCAGAAGTTGCAAAAAACATTTAATTTGTTTCAGATTTAAAAATAACCACAAAAACCCCGTAACTCCAGATGCCGACTACGTGGCTTTTTGTGGTTGTTGCCATCTGTATACGCTTGTACATACCGAACCAAAAAGATGAAAATTCTGTGTTTGTAAAAGAAAAAACGTTATTGTAAAAGAAAAAAAAAAGTTATTTTCATCATTTATATAGCGCCAACAGTTTCCGCAGCGCTTTACAACAACCAAAAGGGAGCGAGATCCAGATAAATGGACATAAGAAGGAAACAAGAGGTGTAGAGGGCCCTGCTCATTAGGGATGTGCGTTTCGGGTTTCGGAATTTCGGAATTTTCACGAAATTTTCCGATTCGTGTTTTCGGATGCGACCGAATTTCCGAAAATTTTTAGATCCGAAAATGGCAGATCCGAAAAGTTTTCCGAGCCGAAACGAAATATTTTTGGAATTTTCGAATGGACTTGAAATGTGTCAAATCGAAATTTATTGCTTTGAAACGAGGAGAACAGACTTTCCGAAAAAACGAAAATTTCTGAACTTACGAAAAGTCGATACAAAAAACGAGCTAAGTGACACGAAAATACGAAAACCGGTCGAAATTCCGAAAACATGTACAATTCCGAAAAACGAAAATTTTCGAAATCACGAAAAGTCGATACAAAAAACGAGCTAAGTGACACGAATATACAAAAATGGTCGATATTCCGAAAAAAAAAAGTACACGAAAAACGAATCGAGCCGAACCGAATCGAAACAGAAATCGGTCGAAACGAGCCGAATCGAAAAGTTTAAAAATCCGAAAAATCGAACCGAATCGAACCGAAAAAAAAATCGGTGCACAAGCCTACTGCTCATAGATGCTTAAACCATCATTGTAAGCAACAGATATAAAAATGCTTCAGAAGATGCCACATTCAGTGACATCGTCCAGTAGAATTTTGGGCTCTTTCATACAATGGGCTGATGGACCCCGGGGTCAGGTGTCTGAAGCAGCCAGAGCAGAAAAAAAAATCAAAAATGCTCAAATAGTAGGGATGTGCATGGCTGAAAAATTTGTTTTGTTTCGTTTCGTTACATTTTTAAATTATTTCATTTTCGGAATTTCATAACTATTTTCGTTTCGTATTGATTTGACATTTCGAATAGATTTGAAATTTCGAATCGCTTTCAAATTCAATAGTTGATATCAATTATTAAAATTTTTCTTTTATGATGATGACACAGTGTAAAAACAAAATAAATTTGTTATATACCATTTCGTTTCATTTCGAATTCGTATCGTATCAATTTGTTATTCGGAAGTACTTCCAAATACGAATTATCAAATTTCGTTCCAAATTCCGAATTTTTCCAAAACGAATGCACATCTCTATCAAATAGATGCTGCTACCACGATGGAACAAGACACCCTGTGCACCTCAAGCACAAGGAACGACTTCAATAAGCAATACAAAAAAACAAGACAACCACCAGAGCTGCTGAATGCCGGCCCACTTGGGTAGCCAATTTACATGATATGGAGAGGCAGAAAAACACAATGGTGATAAAGGAATGAATCAAGGTCCTGGAGTTGTAGCTTCCAATGACCAACCTTTAGGATCCTCTGACACTCCTTGGACCTTACAGGACATGAATCCGAAATGATGAGACTTGATAATTGGGACTCAGAACCCCATGAAACGTGGTGACTCTGGTTGAACACAAGAGGTCGAAGGAGGACTACAGGAAACATTCACAACCATGTACATGTAACCTCTTCCCATTGGATATCTTCACTAGACTACAACCGGGGCTGCCGTTAGAAATATTGGGGCCCCTTACTAAACCACCGGTCAGGGCCTCCTTCCATCAGCTGCCCATTCCAATAAACTAATTAAAAATAGAATATTTTGCCTCTTCGTCTGCAAACCTTATTTTACTGGGAATGGACTAAATCCTTGGTGGACCAGCATGGGGATAAAAAGTGTTCCCTTGTGTAGTGTCACGATACAGCTGACAGCGTTCCAAATTCCTAATTTTTCCGAAACGAATGCACATCTCTAGTTTCCGGCAGCAGGGTAACAGCAGAGGAGTAGACAATATCAGATCCGGTGTCCAGGCAGAAGTTCGGAAACAGGTTATGGATAGAGGGATTCAGCAAAAGGCAAAGTCCAGTAAAATGTAAGCAGAGTTCGGCAACGGGTCTATCAATATATATGGGTTTGGCAGAAGCACAAAGCAGAAGTTCAGTAACTGGTAGATCAATAGAAGTTCAATAATCTCAGAAGGTTTACAGAGGAGGCTTATTGCAGCTTTAGACAGGCCGGCAGACAAGCAATGCAAAAGCAAAGCATTGTGGGTGCTTTGCCTTTTTGTAGAGAGGTGCAGGCTTGATGATTGGAAGCAACTGCACCTCTGCAGGCTGGGAAGAGAATTGAAGGTATGGAGGGGTGGATTCAGGAAGGCAGGAATGTACCAGCACCGTTTTTTGCTTTCCGCCGACACCGGCAACTGGGTATCTGACATGTAGATCATACTAAAATCGATCCCTCAATTATAAGCCAGAGTGCTCAGACTGGCCCCTAGATGCCGCGGGCCACTGGGAAAATTGCTAGTGTCTTAGTTGACCAGTCCTGGGTGACATGGAGAGGCCCTTACGTCTTTGGCACTTTAGGTGCACACATAGGGTTTGGCAAGGGCCACCTGGAGCAACTGGGCCCTGGAATATGTCACGGGCTGTAACCCTTTGATGGCTGCCCTGACTACTAGCAAAATCCATCAAACCTCAACAAAAGGTGGGCAAAGACTTCACAGCAGAGGCATCTCTATAATTAGGCAGTCATCTATGGTCTCACTCCCACCGGGACCTCACATGATGAAATGAGTGTTGAATATCAGTTTGCACATGGCAAAAAAATACTAAAATAGAGATGTTATTTTTGTTTTTGCAGCCGTTAATTTTCACTTTTTTTGTCATATTCTGCTATTCGGCACCAGAGACTGATCTTGGCCGCCCGCACTAAAAAAAAGCCATATAACGCTGTATAATGAGGAATAATTATGGTAACAATCCCCAGACCTCCAAAAGCTGCGATCACAACTGCGTTTCATGCCTATACTTGTAACACGTTGTGCAACACACACGTTAATTGTTCTCCTAATGTGCAACTATCTACAGAGGCGGTAGCCGGTGACACAAGATTCTCCTAGTCCTCGCAGGACGATCATCGGATTCCTATTTATTGATTTAATTCCTTGGCCGAGCTGATCAGGAGACTTTATCGGTCCATTGATTACATTATGCGCTGGCAGAAAGGAGTTAAAGGAACAGAACACTCACACGATCGAAGCCGCTGTGGCTGAAGAGCAGGTCATAATGATGATATCCAATGAAAACGACTTCTAGAGCCGCAGAGTTCCGCTGTATGATATATAAAGGAGATCCAATATGATATAGACCAGTGGTCCCCAACCCTGGTCCTCAGGGCCCACTAACAGGCCAGATTTTGCAGATCACCTTGGGGAAATGCAGACTGAATCCTGCAATCACTGAGCAGCAAATCATAACACCTGTGCTGTGCTTCACATATCTGGCAAACCTGGCCTGTTAGTGGGCCCTGAGGGCCTGGGTTGGGGACCACTGATATAGACTACAGGTGCAACCTCAGAGATACTGCAGGTTCCATACCAGACCACCGCAATCATGGACAGATCTACAATTAGGCAAAGTAGGCATGTGCCTACAGGCCCTCGCTACAGGGGGCACTTTGCTCCGTAAAACAAAAACTGTAGTTTTACAAAGCAAGTAAAGTTTTTCGCTGTAAAAGTAAAAAAAAAGGAAAAGAAAATCCGACATATTAAAAAAAGCTTTTGTAAAATGTGTAATATGTTTCGTTTACTCTGCCCGTGAAATTAAAAACAGTATCTCCCCCATTTTTTGGGGGACGGTTGCTCCACATTTCTGTGGATTCTGAGCCATAAATCCGGCCCTGTCTGTATATTTATCCATAAAGCGTGTCTCGATCATTTTCGGGTTTTCCCAGGCATATAAGTGGACGAAAGCATAAAGAATTTTTTTTTTTACATACCATCGTTTAAAAAATGTTTCATTACCGACGAGGTTTATCGACGCTTGTGCGTCGTTCTTTACGTCATTCTGAACGTCAAAGTGACGCTTGTGTCTGACGTCTCTTACCCTGCTCATTTATCCTGATCTTGAGTCATTTCTCATTGTCTCCTCGTAGACCTTGTTCTGTGTTACTGCACTCATTGTTTGCTCTGATTTTGGTGCACCAGGCCCCCCTTGATTCTGACCTCATTCCTCTCTGTTGTCCTGACCTGGCTTGTATTTACCGTTTGCTTGTATCTCCGTGATCCTGACTACCCTGTAGATACTCGAGTATAGCGCGACCTGAATATAACGCGATGGATAGAGATTTATTATGGAAATGAGAGAATACTCAAGACTCGAATATAACACGAGGAACAAAAATTTACTGTACTGGTAAACAATTAAAATCCTTCCAGGTTCTCTTAACACAGTCAGGCTTCTCCTCAGGCCAGAGTGCTCTGCTCTAGAATGATTGCAGTTGTTACTAAGTATGAAGTTGCCGGCCACCCATCTTTACTAGTGATTAGACGGCCAGCGGAGGCGAGCGAGGTGAATGATTGGCCGTGATGGATCTCACCTCTCCTGAATCCAGGAGTTCCTGAAGTGTTAGCAAGCATCAGGGTGCCCGCATTCACTTCAGCTAGACTACCGGAACTTTTTGTTCTTTTACACGCGATGCAGATGTCTCGAATATAACGCGACCCCTCCATTTTTAAGGTAAATTTTTGTCACCAAAATCTAGCGGTATACTCAAGTATCTACAGTAGTTTTCGGTTTTGCTTTAGCGGGTTTGTCGCCAGTGTTAACCCAGCCATATTAAGACTGATATACAACGCGTTTGGAGTGCTACTCTGCCCGCAGGGTCCCCAGCTTGGATCCTAACCCTTACCCTCTGCACCATCATTTTTATGGGAGGTCTACAGAGATCGCCGCTTAAGATCACCAGTTGTGAACAGAAGTGAAAGAACGCTGAATTGAGAATAGCCACAGTTTACGTTTCTTTGCCCAAGAATAACAATGGTACCGTTGTTCAATGATGCTCACCATTACTTGCATCAACTTCTCCTGCCGGTGTTAGATTTTCCTTCCTGAATAGCCAACGTTCATGTAGTTGCAATAACAGTGATTTTTACCATTGTTTGCAGCAGCAGTGAACACACCAAAACTAAACAAAACGACGAGTAGATGAACGTCTGACGGAATTAGAAGACTGGCGATCCAGTGTTCATTTCACTCCTTCAGTATCAATACTTTGGGACAGTCCCAAGATTTATGCGACCCACTTGGGTACCAATGTAACGAAAGGGAACATATTATTAAAACGCTTACTAATTACATGTGTTGCTTTTGTTTTACAAGACTTAAGTAATGCACGTCCCACAGATGCTCAATCAGATTGAGATGACCGTAATCTGGAGGCCAAGGCAGCACCATGAACTCTTTGTCATGTTCCACAGACTATTCCTAAACAAGTTTTTGAAGTGTGTCAGAGAGCATTATCCTGCTGAAAGAGGCCACTGCCATCAGGGAACACCATGGCCATGAAGGGTGTACGGAGTGTGCAGCAATCTCTAGGTAGGTGGTGCATGTCACGCGTGTGCTGACACTTTTCTATCATGGCCAGAGTTAGGGTTTTTGGCAATTTGAGTTACAGTAGCTCTTCTGTGTGATTGGTTCCTGACGGGCTAGGCTTCACTGCCCACATGCATCAATGAGCCTAGAGTGCCCATGACCCTGATGCCGGTTCACCAGTTGTCCTTCATTGCACTACTTTTGGTCGGTACTAACCACTGCACTCCGGGAACACCCCAGAAGACTTGCCATTTTGGAGATGCTGTTACCCAGGCATCTAGCTGTCACTATTTGGCCCGTTTCAGTCACTCAGATCTTTTCGCCCATTTTTCTGCTTCCAAAATATGAAATTCAAGAACTGACTGTTCACTTAGTCTTAATATATCCCACCCCTTGACAATATATCCCACCTCATGACAATATATTCCACCCCGTGACACTATATCCCACCTCATGACAATATATTCCACCCCGTGACACTATATCCTGGCCCGTGACACTATATCCTGGCCCGTGACAATATATCCCACCTTGCAACAATATATCCCGCCCTGCGAAAATACGGTATGTCCCAAACTGCAACAATATTTCTTGCCCTGCGAGAATATGTGTCACCCCGTGACTATATATTACAATTATTATTATTTATTTATATAGCCTAGCATATTCCGCAGTGCTCTACAATGGGCACAATATAGACAGAGTTACAATACACTGAACAACATTTTGACAAACCAGTACAGGAGGAAATTAAGGCCCTATTCCCGTGGGAATTTATAATCTAGACGGGTTGGGTATGGAAACAGGAGAAGAGGACTGCAAGGTGAGAGTTATGGGCTGCAAGGTGAGAGGGATGGACTGCAAGGTGAGAGTGATGGGCTGCAAGGTGAGAGTGATGGGCTGCAAGGTGAGAGTGATGGACTGCAAGGTGAGAGTGATGGACTGCAAGGTGAGAGTGATGGGCTGCAAGGTGAGAGTGATGGGCTGCAAGGTGAGAGTGATGGGCTGCAAGGTGTGAGTGATGGACTGGTTGGGGCAGTGAGGTGTATCAGTGAGTCGGGTGGTCGGCTTGCCTGAATAGGAATGTCTTAAGGGAGCATTTTAAGGAAGGGAAAGTAGGGGAAAGCTGGACAGTAAGAGAGAGAGCGTTCCAGTGGATGTGGGCTGTGCGTGAGAAATCCTGCAGCCTATCATGGGAAGAGGTGATGCGGGGAGAAACTAGGCGCAGGTCACGGTTGAATCTTAGGGAGCGGGTTGGGGTGTATTCGGTGATACATATCCAGCCCCGCGACAATATATCCCACTCCGTGACAATATATCCCACTCTGTGACAATATATCCCACTCCGTGACAATATATCCCACTCCGTGACAATATATCCCACTCCGTGACAATATATCCCACTCCGTGACAAAATATCCTGCCTGTGTCAATAAATCTCGTCCCATGACAATTTCCTCGCCCCGTAACAATATATTCCCCTGTGACAATATATCCCACCCCTGTTAATCTAATTTAACAGTAGTTTTGCTAAATCTTCCAGATAATTTAATGTAAAGCTTCACACAATGTTTACTACTTCCCGATTTATATTGAAATATTATGATTTCCTCACAATTAAACGTGAAAGGAATGAGTCCCGGCCGCAGTTATTCTAACATTCTCTCTATCTGTTACAAATCACCCACAAAGTATTTAAATACTGGATGCTCAGAAATCCAGGGGATAAAATCTTCCTCACCATCAACAGTATGTAAAACGCAACCACTCCCTAAATGGGATAATTAGGGCTCAGGACAAATTCACAAAGTGGTGCAATCCCAGATGATCCCCATCTTTATTATTATTATTTTTTTATTTAGGCCGCCATTAGGGGTTCGGCCCCCTGGTCTGCTAATTAGGCTTCTCGTTCTGTGCAATCAGGTCACCCGATATGTGCGTACAGGCTGCCAATTCTGCGCACTCAGGTCGCCCGTTCTTCACACTCAGGCCGCCCACCTGCGTACTAAGGTCACCTGTTCTGCACACTCAGGCCGCCCTCCTACGTACTCAGGTCACCCGTTCTGCACACTCAGGCCGCCCGCCTACGTACTCAGGTCACCCGTTCTGCACACTCAGGCCGCCCGCCTACGTACTCAGGTCACCCGTTCTGCACACTCAGGCCGCCCGCCTACGTACTCAGGTCACCTGTTCTGCACACTCAGGCCGCCCGCCTACGTACTCAGGTCACCCATTCTGCACACTCAGGCCGCCCGCCTACGTACTCAGGTCACCCGTTCTGCACACTCAGGCCGCCCGCCTACGTACTCAGGTCACCCGTTCTGCACACTCAGGCCGCCCGCCTATGTACTCAGGTCACCTGTACTGCACACTCAGGTCACCTGTACTGCACACTCAGGTCGCCTGCCTGCGCACTCAGGTCGGCCGTTCTGCACACTCAGTAAAATCACCCATTCTGCCCAATCGGGCCTTCCTTTCTGCCCGTTCCGGCCTCCCTTTCTGCCCGTTCCGGCCTCCCATTCTGCCCGTTCCGGCCTCCCATTCTGCCCGTTCAGGC